>JAHXJK010000160.1:0-216298 GCA_019395245.1 Botrytis pseudocinerea | reverse complement strand
TTGGGTGAATGTTTTTCTCTTGGGGGGAGGAGACTTTGGATAGGGGCAAGGAAAAGGAGACTTTTGGCTAATTTTGTTTTTGGGAGTTGCAGCGATGTTGGATGTATTTGGGCCTAATATTTCTACTGCATGTATATTCGTATTATGAATAGTACCTATCATTTTCCATAAAAAATCCACTAACATCCATCCAGCCCAGCGGAGCAGACTGGCAACGCCAACGCAAAGTCGCCGGCGCGCAATTCAACGAACAAAACAGCAGCACCGTGTGGATTCAAGCATTAACCCAAGCAAACGAAGTGCTAGAATACTGGAAATCGCTACCAACACCCATTCGTCGCACACATAAAGATACGAGAACGCTATCTCTTCATGTGCTATGGGGTGCTGGGTTCGGTAAGCCGTATTCTTTTACGAAGGCGGCGGAATTTCCTAAGGAGGGCCACATGTTTAATTATCGGGATTCGTTGGCCTTGATTTTGGAGAATGCTTTGATGATTTTAGTTTTTGGACCGAGGTTTCTCAGTGGGAAATGGTTGCCGAAAAGATTTAGTCGTTTGGGTCAAGCTTGTGTGGATTTTAGGGATCATATGGAGACCATGGTAAGAGAAGAGAAGGAAGTTATACATCTAGGAAAATCCGGGAGTCGAAATCTCATCAATTCGCTAATCATGGCATCTGATGAAATGATTGAGTTGACTGGAGATAAGGGCATGCATGGCAGAGGGTTAACACAAGATGAAGTTTATGGCAATATATTTGTGTATAACTTCGCCGGACATGATACCATGGCCATCACGATGAATTGGGTTTTGCATCTCCTTGCTGCCAACCCGGAAGTTCAGGAATGGGTCCGCGAGGAGATACATGCTGTGGTTATCAATGAAGACCCTCAATTGAAATATCAAGAGTATTATCCGAAACTAAATCGTTGTCTAGCAGTTTTGGTAAGTACTGCTTTCCACATACATTGGTGGAGAAAAACTAAAAAAATAATCTAGCTCGAAACTCTTCGGCTCCTGAACCCCCTAATCGGAATCGCTAAATCAACAGGTGCGGAACCGCAACCTCTCACACTCAATGGAAAAACCGTCGTCATCCCATCAAATACGCGCGTGATACCCAATATCAACGCAATGCACTCGCATCCGAAATATTGGGGTGCTGATGCACTTGTCTGGCGTCCTAATCGTTGGGTTCTGAGTCGAGATATAGATACCAAAATTCAAATTCAGGAGGCAAACCTCCCCAATAAATCAACCAACCCCAAGTCAACACCAGAAGAAGAATTTCTGTTCTCGCCACAGAAAGGTACGTATGTTCCCTGGTCAGAAGGAGCACGCGCGTGCCCGGGGAAAAAATTCGGTCAGGTCGAATTTGTGGCGACGATGGTTTCGTTGTTTAGGAAACATCGGATTGAGGTGGTTCCTGAAAAGGGGGAGAGTATTGAAGAAGCAAGGAAAAGAGCAGAGAAGAGTGTGTGGGATAGTGAGATTGTTTTGTTGTTACAGATGAAGAAACCGGAATTGGTGGGTGTAAAGTGGGTAGAGGTTGAGTAGAAGTTGAGGAGATGGTTTAAAGGATTTCATAGTGTAGCAGAATATGTATTGAGGAGATGTTCTGTTTGATTCAATAATGGAGAACCGAAATAGTTTGTTAGATAATGAATTTCTTGAACTGCATGATGTTTGGCTGTAGAGTAAAAGAAGCTACAGATTAGATAGCTGCAAGGTGCCGTTCGGCCTGCCTTAGTTCCCGGTGAGCCTTATCCGGTTCCGTCGCAAAAGTCTAGCCTTCCCGTCCGCAGCCTCGTCAAAATTTCTCTTTCATGAAAAAGAAAGTTTTAATCAATTGTTCCTCCAACTTTTCCAATTGAATCCGAAATCGATTCAATTTCAATGAGATTATGTTATAGTCCTTCAAAAAGCACATCAACATCTAACCACCATGTTTGAAAACCTCTGCACTTTACCTCTCAGCTCCGAGCTCTTCACCCAAGCTCTACATCCCACCGAACCCATTCTCTCGGTTGGTCTTTCGTCGGGCCATGTACAATGTTTTCGATTACCGGCTGCTGAAGCTGCTGCTGAGGATGAAGATGGAGATACGAGTGTGGTGAGCACGGGGACTAGTACCATTGATACAGAATGGAGAACTAGGAGACACAAGGGAAGTTGTAGGACTTTGGGGTATAATCATGATGGCGAAGGTTTGTTTTCCCATTTCTTCTCATGCCTTTATTTGAAGTGAAATCTTATCAGACATCTGTTTCTTAATTGAAATTCTACGATTCAATTGACACATACTAACACCCAACCCCAGTTCTCTACTCTGCTGGCACTGATTCCCTCCTCAAAGCCGCCGCATCTTCCACCGGCCAAGTAACCTCCAAAATCCTCATCCCCAACACCAACACCGATAAACTCGATCCTCCAACCCTCCTGCATGCCCTCTCTCCCCAAACTCTCCTCCTAGCCACCGATTCCTGTGCTCTCCATCTCTACGATCTCCGCGACAATTCTTCTTTCAAATCTGGTAAACCGGCCCAGACACACTATCCACACGATGATTACATATCCAGTTTATCACCACTCCCACCCACAGAAATGAGCACGAGCGGGTTTAGCAAACAGTGGATCACGACGGGGGGAACTACATTGGCAGTTACGGATTTCAGGAGAGGAGTACTTGTCAAGAGTGAAGATCAGGAAGAGGAATTACTGAGTAGTGTTTTTGTGGGCGGGTTACCTGCGAGGGGAAAATACGGGAGAGAAAAAGTCTGTGTAGGGAATGGAAATGGGGTTATTACGCTTTGGGAAAAGGGAGTGTGGGATGATCAGAGCGAGAGGATTATTGTTGACGGGGGTGGAAAGGCGGGGGGTGAGAGTCTGGATGCGATGATTGCGATGCCCGAGGAATTGGAGGGTGGGTATGGAGGAAAATGTGTGGTGGTTGGTTGCGGAGATGGCAGTGTGAGGATTGTGCGGGTGGGGGGAACGAAGGGGGTAGTGGAGGATATGAAACATGATGATATTGAGGCGGTTGTTGCGGTTGGATTTGATGTTGGAGGAAGACTTATCTCTGGAGGTGGAGATACGGTCAAAGTTTGGCAGGAAAAGGTTGAGGAAGAAGAAGAGGAAGAGGAAGAAGAAGAACAAGAAGATATCGAGGATAATGACGATGCCATGGGAGGGGGTGGAAAACACGCATTGGAAAGAGACAGTGATGATAGCGATGCCAGAGCAGATAGTAGTGATGAGGAAGATGGCGGTCGTAAGAAACGCAAGAAGAAGAAGAAGGGAAAGAAAAACCAGGTTGGAAATGGAATTTTGAAGTTCAAGGGCATGGAATAATTTGTTGCAGTTAGTTCAATGGAATGATACCCAATTTAATTTGCATGTGCGTTTTGTGACAAGAGCAGAATACATTCATCTTCACAATTTGTATGCATGCATGTATGTCTGTGAACGTATTAACTATCTATCTATCTAACTATCTATCTATCTATCTATCGAACAGATCTATTTCTTCTCTTCTCTTTTCTTCTCTTCCAATTTGCATATTTGGAAATGTATTGGTTACTATTACATCTATTACACCCTCTCACCTCTGAGCTCATCTCACTCCCCCTCTCATAAAAGACAAAAAAACAAAAAAAAAAACAATAAATAGACTCAAATACATATTAAATACACATTCAGATCCAGCGAGTTTGATACGATCGAGATAATTGATCAATTGAAAAGGAGGAAAGAAAGAAAGAAAGAGTATAATCGCTAGCTAGCTATTGTGATTTATCCGCAGAAGAAGAAGAAGAAGAAGAAGAAGAAGAAGAAGAAGAAGAAGAAGAAGATTATTTAAGGGGAAAGCAGATTGTGAGTTCTTGTATTTACTCTATTCTATTCTTTTTATGCGATTTGTTGATTTGTTGATTATTTTTTGGATTCGATATCATACTACTATATCATGTCGTGTCGTGTCATATCATATCATATCATATCATATCATACTCTATATACTATCTTTATACGCTCGCCATCATTCGCCCACAATGAATACATTACATTACATACGTCCGTTTCTTCTAGGACAATATATCTCCAGTCCAGTCCCGATGATAGAATTCTCCTTTCATCTTGTCTCCTTTCCTTTCGCTCCCCACTTACCCCCCCCCCTCTTTCAAACCCATCCCATCACCAAGTAACAATGATATCTTTCGTAACGCTCTCCCTCCCCACTCCAATCCTCTGCGAACAAAACATCTGCGCCCTCCTCTTCTCCACCACCACATTCAACCCGGCGATCTTCGCTCTTCGATCCGCAGGAATATGTCCCTTTTCATCTCGCCACGGTTCCTCGAGATCGCGAATCCACTTACAGATGAAGCCGCCGACATAACTATCCCAGACCCCCTCTCGATATTCTTTACTCACAAACGACATTGCGATGGCTTGATCGCGCAATATCCTCGCTCGACAATGCGTGCCGACTTCGAACAGCGGCATTAGGATACCCAGATTGGTGTGGTAGGATGAGGTGCTGTAATAAGGATGCAGGTATGTGCAATAAGTAATGATGGTTTGGAAATAGTGGGTCAGTTGATCGTATTGAATTTCGTCGATGAAAAAGGTGCCGTGGAGACGAATGGCACTAGCGGCAGCGTGAGTTTTGAGGAGAGCCGCCGTGCGAAATTCTTGCGAGTGATGGGGAGATGCGAGACATTCTTGAAGAATGGATTCAGAGGCTTTTTCCCAGTGCATCAGATCGGCTAGATAGATATCGCGTTCTTGCAATATTTCGGGCGGGAAGTGTGCAGCAGCTACATAATCCATACAGGGATCCGTGGAGTCATCTTCGATGCCGGAATCGGACGAGTTCAGAGATTCTTGAGACGTCGCTGTAGATTCATCCTCCCCATGCATTTTGCCAGATGAGTGTGTACAGCGTGATGCCGGAGGTGGAGATTGAGAGGATCGTGGCTCTAGCTGAGTCCATGGGTTGTTGTTTTGGCGTAAATCTGCAGCTCCTTCCCAGTCTTTGGGTGAGAATACTGTAGATTGTTCTTGAAAGTCAGTCTTCAAAAGTAGTTTCCTCGCTACATCGATGAAATGAAGATTCCTTCTCATGATCATCTGTAGATATTCGTACGAATCCTTGATATCCTGAAAAGTTGGGATATGGGCCGCGTGAAGATGATATCGATTGAGCTGTTCCTTGACGAGAACGTGGTGAGCTGGCGGGCGAATATCAAGGAAGTGCAAAACTTGCAAATCCAAGTCCGTGAAAGCTCTTCGAAGTTCAGGACCTATGACGTTCTCGTTTGCGAATTCGGTGCCGGCTGCTGATGCTTGATAGTAATCGTGGAGCATCATGATACCATTAGTTGCGTGTATAGAAGCGGATGCTTGATGCCCCTGTAGACTTTCGATACAGAAAACCAACATACACGCAATCAAAGCTGTTCTTGGACTCCGGCTCACGTTTCCATCAATTGCTTTCTGCATACCTCGTAGACTTTTCCCATACTCTCGCAAAGCGTATTCAAAGTGCTTTTTGGTATCTGATGACCCCCCTCCCCGCGTCATCTCTTTGCTATACTTGCTGAATGCACCGAGTGCTACTAAGCCATGTGCAATATATGGCTCGATCTCACACACCTGAGGAATGATCTCGGACCAAACACTCGTTTGAAGCGGGCCTGCTAATCCAGCCGCAACATTCTCACAAAAGTGTTTAAAATACCTACTCTCAAGCTCTTCCGTAAATCGAGGTCCGAGGTACAGTTCAATGATGGATCCTTGTGCTATATCAGAGATCGCCCCCTTGGGTAAGATGGGCACAATTTGACGAGAATTGGGTTTGATCTTCTCCGGTTGTTTCGGATATCCACTACATAAAATCCCGAATTTAAAACAGCGAGAGCAGCCGGGCAATTTTTCGTCGCACTTGATTCTTCTGATTCTTTACACTTGTTAGGCATGATATAACGGCTAAGGGTAATGATATGATAAGGCTAGCACCTACTTGCAATTTTGACATCCTGTCTTCACCTTGGGCAATCTGGCACGAAACTTGATTTCCCTTTTCTGTAGTGTTGGATTCTTGGATTTCTCTACCGCGCTCATTCGTCGAAAGGGTAAAACTTCACTACTTCGGACGGTAGCATGGTTCTTATCGTCGCTTCTAGGAAAGCGCACGTCTGGTTGGATATTTTTGTTGGTGGTGGTCATCCTCTCTGAACAGCAAAATTGTGTAAGACACCAACATGGTGAGAGCTACATGCGCAAGATTTTCGTGGCCTTTTGACGCACCAACGAAATTGCAGCAAACCGAGGAAGAGTTGTGGGAGGGGAGGAGGAAAAGAATGAGTTCCAAAGGGAAGAATATTAGTTAAGCTAAAGGCGTCTAACGGTTGCAGTAAGAAGGCACTTCGATAACATATTGATCATAGCAATGCTGGCAAATTCTGCGGGGCTGCTAAAACTTGGAAGCATCCCCTCCGTGTTCCTCTTTCTGCACAAGCATATTCCTTTGGAACAACGGACACAGACTGGCGAAGATCACCGGTGGAGGGATTACCTGTGTATTCGTAAGCTTACCTCGGGGGCGTCGAAGGCTTGGTTCATGATGATTTTGTCTATCCAGCTGGGGTTCAAGGCCAATCATCCCCGGAAGCGAATCGAGACTTTCAATAAGGACAGCAACATCAAAAACCGTTTGCTTGCAAGGAAAACGGTGCGCCGCAATGAACCTTAATTGAATGCCCCGTACGAGTAGTGAAGCAGAAGCAAGAGACTTGACTGGGTTACGTACTTACTATTACTATGCTATGGCTATGTATGTACCCAGTAGATGCGCACGAGATTCGCACCCAAGACGGTACCAAGCCGGTAAAATCCTTCGAACGTGTAAAAGGGGGTAGCATCCTATTGGTAAAGACGGCAATCAGGGGATTTATGATTTCTGATTAAGTTATCCCTAGCTCGATTATCCCGAGTGTGCCTAGTATGAGTACAGGTATAATTCCATTCCCGCAACCGCTCTCGAGCCGCTCCAGCGCTTACAGTTAATTAGATTCCACAATTCTTCTCGTTTGGGAAGTTTGGAAGAATTCTTATTTCTGTCGACCTCTTACTCCTTTCGCTCTTACTTTCCGGAGCCTTATTGATTTTCCACTCGGATCCACCAATCCCTACCCGAAAGGCCGAATAAAGTTTGCTGTTAGAGTTTGCTGTTAGAGTTTGCTGTTCAAGACGGGGATGCTCGCGTGCTTCTCACGACTACGATATCATCTATGTGACACTTCAAGGGATCTGCCCTTCAGCTCGTACTCGCACATGTCGATGGCAAACTTGATGGATATGTAGGTTGTGAGCTTGTCATTCCTTTCACCCAGTGGGTTTGTTCCACCAACGTTCCATTTCATGTATGATATGTATGTATGCATGCATGTGTGGATGAAAGCGTGGGTCGTTACAGTGAAGATATCCAATCTATCGGGATTCAACACCGAACAGTATTGCCAGAAGCTGCGTAACGCAACTCCGCCGCCAAGAAACGCAGGTTAATCCTCTGGTAGGTTGTTATTATGTGGTTCTGGCTGCACGAGTACCGTATCTTCAAAGTTCTAGACTTTCTTTCCGTTGGTTGATGCATATTTGGTCCATCTTCATATTTATCCGAAACAACAAAAGTCGAATAAACTTTCTCTCTGTTCTTCAACCAGCATAGAGAATTTTGAGATCAACTGATCTTCAGAAAGGTAAAATCCCCCGCACTTCTAAAATCGATGTTTTCGTTCTGGTCTCCATGCTATTGTGTGTCTATCCACCCACATACACACAACCAGATCTATCTGATAGAAGAGTGCCAGAGCTATACATCAGATTCGTAGCTCCTAGGCATACCTCTTCAATAAAACAACAGCATCTATATTTTTACTCGGCGATAGCAGCAATGACAATAAGAAGCATTAAATCCATTTCCCACTATCCATCACTAAAAAGGTCTCGAATCATCTCTTCTAGATTTTGGCCAATTTATAAATTTCTCACAAGTGTGGAAATTCTCTAACTCGGTCGTTTAAATATTTTCATCATCCTTCTCCCAGCCGGAAAATTACTACCACGTCAAAATAATCTAATGCTGTCTTTATTAATATTCTTGCTCGAAAGTGATTGGTAGGTATATCCAATACAATACAATAGAATGCAATGCAATGCAATGCAATACAACACAATACACGATTCTTCAGTAAAAGCTATACTTACTCAAATTCAATCGCTACCATATCATATTTCTCCCCAACCAACCACACCAGTATTATCACTCCTTACAACAATTGTATAGAAAATGAATCTAAAGATACATATCAATACACGAAATGAACAGTCTATACTTCATACTCGCAATCGAATAACCATGACCAAAACCCCTCATTCTAATTCCTCGAAATTCTTCTAATCGGGAAGATTTTATATGCACTTGGTAAATAAGATGATGATCTCCTCCCCTATTACTCTCTTTCACTAAATCCCCCTCCCCTCCCCCCTTTTTAAATCCCAACTCGAGCATGCATGTCCCTCACTCAGCAAGGCCCTCGAAATCTAATATACATAGCATGCAGATCAATCTCTTCTCAAAATGAGAAACAGCAAGTCAAATCCATTAGGTAATTGTTACATCTCAATTTCTTTATCACTCTTCTGTTATCATCTTTACTCCAACTCCTCCCATCTAATCCAATTCCAAGACTTCAATCCATCCCTATTCCAACTTATCCCTACTCCAACCTATCCTTACTCCAGACCCAATCCATTCTTACTCCAATTCATTCCAACTCCAACTCCAACCCCAAACCATCCTCATCCTCATCCTACTCCCCATTTCCCCACCCCCCACCCCCACAAAGAAATCCCATAAAGAACCCAAGCAAGCAAGCAACCGACCAATCAACCAAGCCCAGCAAACCATAGTCTCTCTCTCTCTCTCTTCTCTCACTCGACTTCTGAGTTTCGAGTTTAGAGAAAGAAAGGGTGAGAGAAAATGAGAGGATGCGGAGGCGGTGGGGTGAGGTGGTAGCTTTCGAGATTTCGAGATTTCGAGGCGAAGGATTGAAAGAAAAGAAAAGAAACGAAACGAAAAGAAAAGGGAGAAAGGCGTTGACACAACAACATTCATCTGGTGTCTAAACATACACACACACACACACACAAACCCATGAAAAATACATAACATACATTATTAAATTTAAAATCTACAAACCATATATACGTACCTACCTAGGTATCCATGGCATAGTATTGGATCAAACTAGCGATCATGTCATCGTGCTAGCTATCAATCAAGCATAGCAAGTCTCCTTCCCTCCCTTTCCTCCCTTCACCCCTTTTGTTCATCTACACATCCCATCATGAGAAGTCATCATCCCCAGATCAATCTCTCCCAATTCCTCCCAATCCATCCTAATAAGAATAATAATGACAACATAGAAAGCCTCCATTTCTTCAAACCCAAATTACTATTTCCTTCCATGTGCAACCAGCCAATGATGTTCCGAAATGCAGCTAGAATATTGGCAAGAAATAAATCTGGAGACTACCCTTGCCTTTCATTGAAAAAAAAAAAGAAATCACCACCAAAATATCATTGCGTTCTTTTCCACATACCCATTATGTGTCCTATTTGATTTTTCCCCAGTCCCAAACGCCATAATGTAAAAATAAAGTACCACAAACAAAATAGGGTGTTTGATTTCATGTGGTCCGAAGAACGAGTCTCCCCAGAACTGTCTAAATGGGTATAGCTGTTCTGGCCAATAATCGAACATTATCTATGAAACCATCCACCAGTTTGAAATAATCATTTGGTTCGCCATTTCTAGCTTTAGTACCTTGCTCAGTAACAGCTGCTGCTGAGAGTTCGATTTCAAGCTCATGTTCTTTTTCAGTTCGAGATACACCCTATTGTTGTTAGTGGATCTCATGGTGAGGGTAGGTGTACAAAAGACTTACATTTGATACCAAGTTTTGTGTAACTTGAGTGAGGTCCACTTGATAATGCGATTGTCTATAACTCAAACGATCCTTGTTGCGATCCGGTCTTTGAGCTCCATCACTTGAAGCAATAAGTTCTTCTACATTCCCATCAAACTTCATTTCAAAGTTTATACTAATTCGACAATCGAGTGCTTGACTAGGGAAGTAAAGATCCAAATCTGCTACTCGAGCTTTGATAATCTTGGCCAGAGGTTCACCAGTCTTCTGATCATGTGTAACACGAACCTTAACAGAGTAACGTGGATTAAGTAAGGCCCGTAGAGCAGGAGGTAGGGTGCTATGCATTGCAGAAGGAAGCTCATAAAATTTATCCGTCTCACGTCGATGTAAGTAATCAATCTTGACACGTCGTTTCGACTGACTATTATTAGCTGGCATGCATTCCTGAACTTTTTTATTCAAGAATTCGTTCAATCCTCTATGCTGGGCCTATACAAATCTTAGCGGGGCAATGATATCAGATTCGTGTAACGTACCTCTGTCATTGTACTTTTGAATGCAACAAATTGATTATCCAAAAGTACTGTTTCCGATCGAACTGGCAGACTCAATCTCACGTTTGTCTCCTTACTGACAAGTTGCCCGAGCTTTGCTTCAATTTCAATTTCCACACCATGACTGGCTAACTCTCCGGTATCTTCTCGACTAACAACGTGCATGTAAAGAAAGTCTGCCACTAGTCTCGTTATCTCCGCAGGCGGTTTTGTGCCAGATATGCTCGGCTCCCATGGACCGAGAGGACCATCCCAATCATAATCATTCCCTGTGACAGGTCGAGGAACCGCTGGTGATGGCTGACGCATACCATTGCTTTCTTGCTTGATTAATGTAGCTGGTAGACCCTGGGCGGATGGCTGAGGGGTGTGCTGTCTTCCGTTGATGTTCTTACGGCCTAGACCCTTTACTCCCTTGGCACTCCGGGCCCATATTGGTGGTTCAGTATAACGAATCTTCTTTCTGGGCGGTGGTTGCTGAGGAGAAGGAGCAGCGGTAGAGCTAGATCGATGATCGCCATTGATTTGTGGTTTCATTTCATATTGGTCAATTCGTTGAGGTGCTTCGAAAGACATTTCCCGATCTTCCAATTTACGCTTTGTGGAATGATTGAATTCTTCCGGCTGCTGTTGGACCATTGAATTTCCCCTTGCCTGACTAGGTAAACGCGTTTTGGGACTGACACTGAGACTTCGTTCCCGTTCGATCAAAGATCTCTGTTGCGTGGAGCTTGTTGAGGTTCTTTGAGAGTCGTAAGAACTCTGTGGAGTAGTGGGCATCCGAGGTGGAATCGAAGCGTTCGCTGGCGCAGGAGAGGTTTGATTGTATTGAGTACGGTTGAACGGATTCGCGGATATTGCTCGTTGCTGATAAGGACTAGTAGGTTGTGCGAATGCGCCGGATGATTGGCGTTGTGTTTGTAAAGGAGGACCTAAAGGTGTTCCAGGCTGAGAGTGTTGAGAATGTTGAGATTGTTGCCGTTGATGCTGAATCGGAAATTGATTTGGTGGTAATTGATTCGTGTGTACGGGACTATCTTGAGTGAATTGATTTTGATGTTGATACTGCTGCTGCTGACTGTGCGCTGACGTGGGTGTAGAATTCGAAAGTGAAGATTGTGATCTTTGATGTTGAAAATAGTGATTATTAGCCCCTGGGATCCCAATCGGAGGTGTTTGTGGCGCTGGCGATGGTTGGATCTGTGAATTATATTGTTGTAAGTGAGAAGCGGGATTAGACTGCGAGTAGCTTTCTCTTTGCGGGTGGTGAAAAGTTGGAGGAGGATATTGATGACGTTGAGCAGGACTTTGTGGATTTTGAAGACTTTGCGGGAACGGGTATTGTCCACTCCCGACAACGCTTATTGATGAAGTAGGAGTATGCCGATAAGGCGAGGGGGCCGAATAAGAATCTGTTGGAGAACGAAGGTCATTCGGAGGAGGAGCTTGAATGGGAGTAGGAGGAGGCGGTCGATTTAGATGAGTTGATTGATAGGTAGTTGGCGATGCATAAGGCCCACCATTCTGTGAACCGTACTCTTGTGATTGTGAGCCATGTTTGCCCGGACCTGGCGAGACTTGCGACGAATGACTGTAATTCCTGTAGATTTGCTGTCCCGGTCCTAATGGGGGACCCGTTTGAATTGGAGTAACTGGTGCCGGCGCATTCTGTTTCGATCGAGCCCCTTCGCCATTTTCCGTATTGATGATTGAACGAAGGTCCATATTTGCGACTCGTTGTCCAGTAGAGAGAGGAGCAGGAGCAGAAGCAGGAGCAGGAGTAGCAGCAGCACCACCACCACCACCATATACACCCGTACTGACCCCACGAGCTGCACTCTCGATATCCCTTTCAAATCTTCCGCCGGTGGTTCATTTGCTGACGATGATGAGTTTTGTCGTCTCGTTGGATTGATCTCGTTCTCGAATGTACGGGATAATGAAGTTGGCGCAAAGGATAGGCAGGGACAGGCGCAAACACATTCGAACAAAGAAAGCGTCTCAGGATAAAAAAGTTTAGAACTAACTACCTACGCAAACAGGAATGGGAAGATTGGCGGGATCTTGACACGATGGGCCAAAATTGGAAATTTAACGGATTATAAAGTTTACAGTAGATATTGAGTACATTTTGGAAGGGTTTTATTTTGGGTGGTGAACGTTGCGATGAATAATTGATTGTTTTGGGATGATGAATAGGGGGGTTGGAGTTTTGAAGCACGACAAATAAGAACGATGATAATAATGATTTGTTGGTGGTTGTGGTTTGCGGTTGTGGTTTGTGGTTTGTGGTTTGTGTGTGGTCTTGGAAAATTTACATGATGGAGCGAGCTGTGAACGTAGATAGAGTGAGCTGTGGACATAGATAGAGTATAGGAGGGAGGCAGGGCGGGAGTAGCCAGTAGGAGGGATTTGTGTGTATGTGTCTAGATAGATACCGCACGAAAGGTGTCACAGCATGATTTGAAGTGAGGAATGAGATGCGACGGGGAGATGGAGATGATTTCAAGTATATCTTCAAATGTTGCCATGGGGATTTACAGGAGTGATTATCATATATAACGTCCGCTGTATTTATGATAAATATATCACGGCAATATATACAAATATACACAATTACGACGATTTTACTTCCAGATGGACTGGTTTTCATTTGGTAATCATAGTTATGATTATGAGCATTGATCCTGGAGTAGGTAGCTGGAGTAGCTGGAGTAGCTGGAGGGGTGCTCTGTATGTCGGTTGCAACCCATTCCAAGGTCACAGGTTGGTATGAGTGTACGGTGGGCAGGCTTCAGCCTTGTCTCCTCCAAAGCCTCTCAGCCTTATCTGTGCTTCAACATGATTATGTAATTCGCCATTGGTACTACCTACTACCTACAAATTACTGCCAGCCAATCCCGCCTTGCCGTCTTTCCCACTAAGCTTAATCCGTAGTTGAAGCTGTTTGAGTGTTGACGTGCCAAAAGGTGTGCCTGATTGTTGTAATCGATACGCTCGCTCCGGTCAAGGTTTGTACACTCAGCACAAACTCATTTTCAACTATCAAATCCATCACATCTCCCTCAAATCTCCCTCAAGTCCTTCATATTTCTGAAGACCGAATTTCATTAACCCTTTTCAAACAATTCAGCTTCGTCAAATTCAGATCTCTTCTGTGTTCACGCCACTTCACCAACCATGCCGAGTCTAACTTCAGCCTCTGGTGTCTTGGGTTTCCTCTCTGATGAAGAACCGGAGCTCAAGGTTTTTGCTCTTCAAACTCTGAATGATGATATTGATACCCTGTGGACAGAGGTCGCAGGTTCTATCTCTCAGATGTAAGTAAAATCCAACTCGTCGCAGAGAATCCATCTTCAGATAGCTTCATCGCCATGACCAACTCGAGACTAATTTGGACACTTTTCAGTGAGGCGCTTTACGAAGATGAATCCTTCCCCGAGCGACGATTAGCTTCCTTGGTGTTGGCAAAGGTCTACTATCATTTACAAGCATACAATGAAAGTATGTCATTTGCTCTCGGAGCGGGTGATCTATTTCAACTCGACAACCCAGGCGAGTTCGAAGAAACCATCATCTCAAAATGTGTCGACACCTATATCAGTGTATCGGCTCAACACCATGCTGCACCGCAAGAAAAGAAACGGGATCATGCTTTACCGACTCTCGCAACTACTTTCGCAAGTGGGCTCAATGACATCAGCGCTGCGGCTGCGGCGTTGACTTCACCTACTACGCCTTTCTCCCAGTCCACTCTCCCATCAAAATCCCTTCTATCACGAGCCTCTACCAATAACATGTTGGAACAGCCTGTAGTAGAGGGCCAGACTTCGGATTCTACCATCTTACCAGATCGTACTACTCAGATTGCGCTCCAAAAGATTGTGGAGAGACTATTCGAGAATTGTTTACGCGAAGGGAGATATAGACAAGTGGTAGGAATTGCGGTCGAGGCTAGGAACTTGGAGGTTCTACGAAGAGTCATCAAGCGTGCTAGTGACGATGAAAAGAAGTCGAAATCGAAGCTGCCCGAAGGTACAGCTGGTCCAACAGAAGAATTGATGGAATACGTCTTGGACATTTGCATGGGAGTCGTACAAGAGAGAGGGCTTCGAACAGAGATACTCAGATTGATCTTGGATCTACTCAACGATATACCAACTCCCGATTATTTCGCAATCGCAAAATGCGTTGTTTACCTCAACATCGACGAAGAGGCGTCGGCAATGTTGAAAAAGCTTGTGGTACGTACACTAACTGGACGAAACTACAGTGACTTTACGTCTTATCTGGAATGAGGCTGATCTTTTCTAGGCTAAGGACGATCAAACTTCTACTGCTATCGCATACCAGATCGCTTTCGACCTATATGATAATGGTACCCAAGAATTCCTCGCCAAGGTTATTAAATCTTTGCCCAAGAAGGCCACCGAGGAAGAGGAGGAGCCATCTACGGAGGAGCGTGAGTAAACTCTATGTTCATACTTGAGTTCTTTACTGATTTCTTGAGTAGCAACAGAATCCGATCAGCTCTTGGGAGAGTTGAATGATCAGGCCGGGGACTCTACCCAAGGTGCCTCAGATGAACAACTCAAGGTTTATGACTCGATCCGAAAGATCCTCAATGGCAGTGAGACCATTCGACTTAACCTTGAATTCTTATACCGTAATAACCACACCGACCTCAGCATCCTCAACAAAGTTCGTGACAGCCTTGAAGGTCGAAACTCGATCTTCCACACAGCTGTTACCTTCTGCAATGCGTTTATGAACCACGGCACCACCAACGACAAATTCTTCCGCGACAATCTAGATTGGTTAGGAAAGGCAGTCAACTGGTCAAAGTTCTCTGCTACTGCTGCTCTTGGTGTTATTCATCGTGGCAATCTTTCACAAGCTAAGAGACTACTGGAACCTTATCTACCAAAACCCTCATCAATTACGGGTTCACATTATAGTCAGGGTGGTGCTCTCTATGCTTATGGTTTGATCTATGCCAACCATGGCGCCGATGCCCTTGAGTACTTGAAGAAGAGCTTCAATGAGACCCAGGAAGAGGTTATCCAGCATGGTGGTGCGTTAGGATTGGGTATTGCTGGTATGGCTACAGGCGATCAAAAAATTCTCGAGAACTTGCAGAACGTACTTATGACCGATTCCGCACTCAATGGTGAGGCTGTTGGTCTTGCGATTGGTCTCATTATGTTGGGAACTGGAAATGAGAAAGTTTTACAAGATATGATCCTCTATGCTCACGAGACTCAACACGAGAAGACTATTCGAGGTCTTGCTCTCGGCATGGCCTTAGTTATGTACGGCAGACAAGAGGGAGCCGATGATCTCATTAATGGATTATTGAAAGACGCAGATCCATCTCTTCGTTATGGTGGTATCTTAGCTGTAGCTATGGCATACTGTGGTACAGGAAGCAACAAGGCTGTTCGCCAATTACTTCATGTAGCCGTCAGTGATGTGAACGACGATGTTCGTCGTGTTGCTGTCATGAGTTTGGGTTTCATTCTGTTCCGAAAGCCCGGAAGTGTGCCACGTATGGTCGAACTTTTATCCGAATCTTATAATCCACATGTGAGATACGGTGCCGCCATGGCTCTTGGTATCTCTTGTGCCGGTACCGGTCTCGATGAAGCCATCGATTTGCTTGAGCCTATGATGAAAGACCCTACGGACTTTGTTCGACAGGGTGCTTTGATCTCTCTCGCCATGATCATGGTTCAACAGAATGAGGCAATGAATCCAAAGGTTACTGAAATTCGCAAAACCTTGAAGAAGGTTGTTGCAGATCGTCACGAGGACGCCATGGCCAAGTTTGGTTGTGCATTAGCATTGGGTATAATTGACGCTGGAGGACGTAATTGCACAATCGGATTACAGACTCAAACCGGTAATCTGAACATGGCAGGTATTGTCGGTATGGCAGTCTTTACACAATACTGGTACTGGTTCCCATTCACCCATTTCCTCTCCTTGACCTTTACCCCTACATCTATGATCGGCTTGAATAGCGAATTGGAGATTCCAAGTTTCAAATTCCACAGTGCTACCCGTCCAAGCCTTTTCGACTATCCCCCAGAACAAGAAGTCAAGACTGAGGATGCACCAACTTTGATTGCAACTGCCGTATTATCGACAACCGCTCAAGCAAAACGCAGAGCGCAGAAGAAAGAGCGTGCTCAACGACGAGAGAGTATGGACATCGACCAGACTCCTGCCACACCAAAACTTCCCTCTTCAGCTGATGATAAGATGGATGTAGACGAGTCATCCAAAGACACTGAAGAGAAGTCTGCCGAGAAAAAGGACGAAGGCGAAAGGGATACCCCTGGAGAGACCTTGAAGAAGAAACTTGAGAAGGAGAAGGTTGGGTATGAGATTGAAAACATGTCTAGAGTGTTACCATCTCAACTCAAGTTTGTTAGTTTCCCAGCTGGTCGATACAAGCCAGTCAAGAAACCTACTGGGGGCGTCATCGTAATGATTGATACCCAGCCCGAAGAAGAAAAGGTCTTGATTGAAGAAAAGGTGAAGAAGGTCAATGTTGAAAAGGCTGCAACGTTTACAACTTTCGGGGATGTACGCAACGAAGCCTTCACCTTGCGTCGTCAAGCCCATGCTCAGGGTGAAGCTGCGGGTGCATTCTCCGGAGCTGCTGCAGCTGCAGGTGTGTTGACCGCTGTCGATGAAGACGATGAGGGTGACGAGGAAGCTACCGTGCCCAACGATTTCGAATATTTCTCTGATGGGGAGGAACAGTAAATCGTTTCAATTTAGGGCTCATAGCGAAGTCTGTAATTTTAGCAGTTGGCATTCAGCGGAAGCGTGTTTTAGATGCAGTCCTCGAGGATAGCATCAAGCATGTATTGAAGTGGAGGGAATGCATTGTGATAGTATAGAGATGTGTACAACAGAGAGCATTATAAGTGAAGCATTTACCTCTCGTGATGGGCTGTTTGAGTGACCATCGGTTCCATCTTTGTGACCTTTTGTTCTTGTCAGTTTGTTTGGGAATTTCAATACGTGATGTGATGCATGTTGCAGCTGCTAGATAAACCTTGGAACATCGTGATCATTCTTTCGCAACCAGATTACGGATTTCATGCCCTCCGATTTATTAATAAGTGGCATCCAAAGGCAATCCATAATTTAACCAGGTCAAACGTATTCAACAAGAGATTCCTGTAATGTTTTATTTAAAGCCTTTGAGAAAGTCATGATGTTGAGGTTTATGAGGATTTTTAGACTGTATTAATAGGCAGGTAGGTCTACGTAGGTAGTAAGTGCCATGAACGATTATGTGAAGTAATTTCATTCTTTGACCATGATTTTGAGGGGAGCGAGGGAATGGAATGGCGAGAAAGAGGAGACGGTTTGAGGTGATGAGGAAATAAGGAAGTGTTGTGTTTTTCTTTTTTTTTTCTACTGTTTGATGAATGATGGATGAGGGATAGGAAAAATTAGACTGGACACTCTTGGATTCTCATCTAGTAGGTGTTTCCTGTCCTTCCTTTCCTTTTATTTCATTTCTTGACGGTGTTGTGGAATTCTGATTCATGCATGGCTTCGGATTACTTATTACTTTTTGATGAAATGGTTCGTCGAGGGAGTGTCCGGTGTGGAGATCTTCGGTGCTTGCTTGCTTGCTGGCTTGCTAGAGTAAGTTTAGTTTGTTCATTTTGGGAATTCGAAGTCGAGACTTGGGTTTGGAGTGTGGGCTGTGAAGATATCTTTGTATTGTGTTGTATTGATGGTTGTGGGTAAGAGGGGTGCGGGGGAGGGGGTTCTTGATGCGATGTCGAGGAGTGGATATGATAAGTTGTATGTTTTGTATATTCGAGTGAGGTGTAGTTATTGGATCACGATTAACCTTGTGAGATGATGGTTGAAGATGAAATGGTATTAAGCTTCTCTAAGACACCTAACCATCTCATCTCATCTCATCTCGCTCAAATCTGTTCGGGATCTGCACGCAGTGTATGTATCCAATAGTCTGGATTGCTAGACGGACTAATAGATATTTAAGTCAAGTAATCGAGCTTGGGTCTAACGATATAATTCGAACTTTTGAATTATTGAGAATAAAGATATAATAAAAAGCTCCGAATTTTAGAAATAACAAAGATAGTTATACTAATTACTTTTTTTAATAATCTAAAACTTACAATTTGATAATTTCAAAACTAGGATTCTATAACTAGCTATATATATTTATAAAAAGTCTAATAGTCTATAGAAACTAAACGACAGTTTGATTTATTAGGGTTTCTAAATAATACAAATAAACTATTTTACATAATCTAAACTTTTTAATATTAAATCATTTAGTTCAGATTTTTTATATTGATATCCCCAATAGTCTATGTGACCCTATAGAATTTTATTCAGTCTGTCTAGCTCACTGTTTTGATGGAGTACTAGTAGACTATTGGATATACTGTCTACAAGTGCAAGGTTGTCGGATGATTTTGATCTGATTCGCTTGCGATCGGCCACGCCCTGGTAAGAATATATCTGCCTTTGCATATCTCTACATGGGTTCTTATCATTCTGCTTATCCTTCTCCGGTTCGATATCTATCGCGCAGTACACGATATGCAGATGGATATGCAGATGCGATGAGAGGAAGGAGGGCGTTCTACAAATGGATTGAAAGTAACCTTCTGGGTACAATTTGGGTTTAGATGAGATAAGGTAAGGTAATGGATGAATTGTGTACTTATGCGGACCCCCAGAACCAGGTTCTCCATCTCGTCTTTTGTCGTTCTTGATCTTTTGTTTCTTGCTTTGGTGTGCGATTTGAAGCTCGAGGCTGGAAAGTCAGGAAAGGAAAGAAGGATTGGTTTTTAGATACGCTTAAGAGATTTTTTGTTGTTGTCGAGGAGACTCAAAAAGTGACGATGCGCTCTTTCACTTCGATACCGTATGTTCCTACCGGAAAACAGATTAAAGAGCGATTTACAACTGTCAAGGCATGGGAATTGCCGAAACAGAAAAGTGCGTTGGCGCCAGAACATGTTTGGACGAATGAGGATATGGATCCGGTGAAGAAGGAAAATCAAACTTGGACTTTGTGGACTTGGTGAGTTTTTATTTGTGATTCCGTGGGGATGTGTTGGGAGTTGATGAGGAAGGGAAATGCGGGAGAATATTGGGTTGATTCGGGGAAGAGATGATGCATAGAGTAGATTGTGGTGTTGGCTGATTATATATCATATAGGATGGCGTATTGGGCAACTGATACAATCACTCTGGGCACTTGGGAGACGGCAAGTAGTATTCTGGCGGTGGGTTTGACATGGAGAGAAGCAATTCCCATTGTGAGTTTATTTGACATCTCTTTATACGACTTGGATATCTCATCAGACATCAGACCAAAACTGAAAAATGCAAAAGATGATAGTAGGAACGATCTGCGTTGCAATTCCCGTGGTGCTCAACGGGGCCATCGGTGCAAAATTTCACATCCCATTTTCAGTAGCAATTCGAGCATCTTTTGGATATTATTTTGCATATTTTTGTATTATTTCGAGATCTATACTGGCGATGTTTTGGTTGGGTATAGTAAGCGCGGGCGGAGCACAGTGTGTCACGATTATGATATTGGCTATTTGGCCTAGTTATGCGAATGTGCCGAATCATATTCCGGAAGATCAGGGAATCACTACGCAGGGAATGATTAGGTATGCAATTTTGCTCTGATAAAGGGAATGATATTAACAATAGACTTATAGCTACTTTCTCTTCTGGATAATCCAGCTTCCACTTCTCCTTATACCCCCTACTCGTCTCCGTTATCTCTTCGTTACAAAACTCATCGCAGCCCCTGTTGCTGCACTTGCAACCATGGGCTGGTGTATCCATAAAGCTGGCGGCTCAGGATCGATCTTCGACCTCCAACCTACCGTCTCCGGATCCACCAAAGCATATCTCTGGCTTTCCTGCATGACATCAGTCACAGGCACGTGGGCTACACTATCGTGCAATATCCCCGATTTTTCCCGCTACGCACGATCTTCCAAAGGTCAATTCATCCAACTTCCCTTCCTCCCCATCATCTTCACACTATGTGGTACAATCGGCATAATCACCACCTCAGCCACCGGAGTCATCTACGGAGAACCCCTATGGAACCCCCTTGAAATCCTCGCCAAATGGCTAGATCTCGGACACGGCGGACGGGCCGCCGCATTCTTCGCAGCCGCCGCGTGGTACATCGCACAAGTCGGCACCAACATCACCGCAAACTCCATCAGTGCCGCAAACGACCTCACGGTTCTTTTCCCCCGCTACATTAACATCGAACGCGGATGTATCGTCGCCGCCGTCATCGGAGGATGGGTCATCGTCCCCTGGAAAGTAATCAGCTCGGCCCAAACCTTCCTCTCTTTCATGGGCGGGTATGCCGTTTTCCTCGCACCCATTGCGGGGATCCTCGCGGTAGATTACTGGGTGGTACGGAAACAACATCTTGATGTTCCTGCGCTCTATGATCCGCATGGGAGATATAGATATTGGTATGGGGTTAACTGGCGCGCACTTTTGGCGTTGCTGCTTGCGGTGTGTCCGAATCTGCCAGGGCTAGTGTATAGTATTGCGTTGAAGACGGATGGGGAAACGGGGTTGGAAACAGATGCGGTGCGGATTAGTCAAGGAGCGAAAAATCTCTATTCGTTTGATTGGCTGTTTGGGTTTGTGGTTAGTGTGCTGGTTTATGTGGGGGTGAGTTGGGTTTGGCCGCCGCGGGAGTCGTTGGTGGAGATGTCGCTTTATGGGGATGTGCTGGTGGCAGAGGAGAGGAGGGGGAGTGAGGGGGAGAATGTGGAGGGTGGGTTGGAAGGGGTGTGGGTTTCTGGAGATGGGGAGAAGAGGTGAGAGTGGAAAGTTAATGTTGTATCTGTTGAGATTTACGCGCGAACAACATCTTAAACGAGAGGTTTCTAGAGTATGGAAATAAAGAATGGGACAGAATAGCTGGTAGGATATGCTTTGGCAACATCCTAAATGTGTGGCACTGGCATGCAAGATCTCCACGCACGTTTTAGATCAGTAACCTAGATATAGATTCTTAATCTACAAACACAAACATAATATCAAACAAGAATAAAAAAATTTGAAAACTACGCGGGCCATAAAAGTTTCCGTTTGTTAGCCTGTGCTTAATTTGAGCTGTTGGAAATCTCGATTGGGTGGTAGGATATGTGGAAATAATTCAGAGTTCTACATTTGAAGATTAGAAGATATCGAAAATTGTGTGTGTAGAAAAACATGAGATACTTACTATTTATATATGAAAAGGATTTCAAAGGGAGTTAAATTTGTGAATGTGGGATGTGGGATGAGGGATGAAGTATTGATTGATATATGTACTAGAAATGACATGTTTACCACGATAACATATCACTCGCTTCTATTCGACTCTCGATTATAGACTCGCTCACTCATCAATCTGGGACTCTGATACTAGCAAGGTTGTATATAATATGTCATGCATGTTACTTATTATTCCTATCCTTTCATATCATATATCCAAACAGCTCAAGGTAACATGGCATAATACACAAAACACAAGTACAGATAACAGAAGACAAAAGAGAAAGAAAGAGAGAGGAACAAGACAAACATGAACGACTATAAGAAAAGAAAATAAAATAAAAGAAAGAACAAAAAAGAAACTCGAAATTATCGGAACAAAAAGTCGAACCACCACGCGTGTAATCATCAATCACAATTTCATTCCAACCAACAACCTCGACATCCGCCGTACTTTTATCTGCTCGATCTAGCGCTCGCTCTCGTCAACCTGCGAACTGGCCTCGGACTCGGACTCGAATTCGAGTTAGTTGTCGACGCAAGTTCCGAACTTCCATTTTCGCCCGACTCCTCATTTACTTGTGCTTCCTGCTCCGGACCATCATCATCACTTGATTCATACTGATGTATATGCGACGTCTCGGCTTCATACGTCTTCATTAAGTTTCTCCAATCCTGGGGCTTTACTCTTCTTGCTACTCTTTCGTTTTCGTCTAGATCCACACCATGCATTGCTTTTCGTCCTCGGATTTGTCCACTCGATCTTCGCACGGGTTCGGCTTCAATCTCGGGACTTGGACTCTGAATCGCCGTGCGTTGAAGCGTCGTACGATGAGAGGATGGATATAAGTCCTCCTCTGGGAGTGCGGCGGATGCTTTACGTTTGCTGGGGATGTATGGAAGTGCAGGTGGTTGACTGATCGATTTGGGTTTGTATGTGGAATATGGTATATCGTATGAGTCTACCGGAGCTGCAAAGGATTGGTGTCGTCTGATGGGTGTTGGCTGCGAGATTTCAATCCCGATTCCGGCGTCGGTTTCAACATCAGATGGAGGCTCGTAATCGCCGGTGCGGAAAAGATTCTCATTCTCTCCGTAGTCTCCATGATCGGCTTCGATACTGGGTTGTAATTCGTCGTCGGGATGTAGCCATGTGTGGTTATACGCGTAACCTGTGTTAAGGCGGTTGGAGTCGGGGTACTGGAATTTCCGTCCCCCTCCACCTCCTAATCCACCAGCAAATCCTCCTGCTCCTGGTCCCTGGCCTGCCACAGGAAGTGGTGTGATATTTCGCTGGCGAGTACGAGCATTCATTGCGTTGGCCTTTTGGAAATGATCTAATAAATCTTTGAGTTCGTTTGGATCTCTGCTCCCAGACACGCTATGTACATCCGCAATACCTTGATAGTTGCGGTGACGATAATGGTCGACAACGAGAAGATTGTCATCAGAATCTGAACCGGGTACAGCAATTTGCTTGCTACAGCCAGGGAATGGACAAGTAAATGAGAAATTTTTGTGTTGATCAGTAATTGAATGTGTAGCCATGTGTGCAAATATTTCTTTACGCGTCTTGCCAATCGTGTAAAATTGGCAACCTGTGCGAGACCAGGGACATAGTCCAAGGCTACTTGTATCTTCAGCGTACGCTCGTCTTTCCCCCATAGGACGCATGGACTCTCGTTCGGCTAAAGCTCTTTCGCTTTCGACGAGTTCGTTCTCTCGCTGGGTGATCCAGGAGAGCGTGGCTGCGTTCTTGGCCGCAATGCGATTGAGTGTTGCAGTTCGGGCCTGAAGTTCTGAATAGAGAGGGGTGAATCAGTTATGGTTATAGGACCCGTAAGGGGACGAGGTGCAATCCAGATACGCTTAATGAGAGTTTGAAGGTCTGACAAGAAGAAAGGAGTATCAGCTTGATACCCTATGGAAATGATAGAATGAAGGAAAGAAGATTTGGGAAAGGGTTATGTGGATTGAAGCAATAAGTAATTATAGCGAACATACCTTCAACTCGCTGTCTCAAATTCTCCGGCTCTTTTGTTCTAACAGAACAGTATACTCTATGGTCATCCAGTTGAGCTTCACTGGCACCAAGCAACCTTGTGCCACATCTCAAGCAAAAGGCCTTTGATAAACCTTGTGGAGATGTGCAATGTTCGTCATGCGTGGTGATTTCGTCGTTGCTCCATGCACTTTTATCAATACCACATTTGGTACAGAACTTCTTATCTTGAACACGTCGACTCTTAGCGGTACAATTTATGACGTGCCGACCCCGTTCTTCTTCATTCTCTGCGGTACGATTCTGACCACAATCGCCGCAGAATAAAGGCGCTAGATCAAGTGGTCCACGATCTGGCTGATCAAGGCATACGTATCTGTGATGAACTAGTTCGGCATGAGTGCAGATAGCGGTGCGAAGCCCGCATTTATCACAGAATTCGACGATTCCTGGGATATGGTCTGCCATGTGGCGAAGAACTTGTTCCGCTGTAAAACCACTCAGTTTGGCATCGCATACAGGACATTCAATACCATTCCAGAAATTTCGAATCATTTCGGTGTCCATTTCTACTTGATGAGTTTCAAGATGCTCTTTCTTTTGCTCCATGGTCATGATTGACCATGACTCTCTCTCACAGAGAGGACATTGTCCCTCTTTTTGGAGTTGGACTAGATGCTGTCCATAATGTCGTTGTATTTCAGCATGCTCATAGCCCGCCATGGTCACAGAGCAGATGAGGCAGTTGTGAGATCGATCTAACAAGCCATTCCTTAGCTTCTGATTTTCATCTACTAGGCTTAAGATATCAGTAGGGGTTAGTCGTTGTGTATAAATTGTAGGAGTTGAAAGAGAAACTCCTAATGTCAATTCTTTACTAGGCCCAAATGTTGGTGGTGAAGGATCAAGACCCGGTTCAATGACAGATTGGTCTTGGATATAGGAACGACGCTGTAATGAATCTTTACGATGTTGATCTGTCATCCAAGTTTCCCATTTTGGAGTGATGGCTTTTTCAGCGACGGGTGCAATGAGTCGTGTCTTGTTGATACGAGGCTGCTGTGTTGCTTCAACGACAGGCGCCACAGGAACTGGGTTAAGATCCACTGGAGGAGGAGGTGGGATTTGACGAGTGTGTCTATAGCCCCAAGGATTTGTATCAGGTTGTACTGTGAAGTGTTAGTTTGTCATATCAGCTGAAGCATGGCGAAACTCACTAAAAGGTCTAGTTTCTCGTCGCTCAATGAATATTTCGGTTTCTGTGAGCCAGTCAAATATGTATTTCCTCCAGTAGTTCTCCGTGGTTCTTCGATCCACTGCAAATGAACGATCCGTCTTTGTTTGGAGTAAAACAAAATTTGAGTCAAGAACATCATCCCAGTCATCATACATTTCTTTCATATTTTCCCTAAAGTTCTCCAGGGAGGTATTGTGTTGTTCGTCTGTAGTATCCCACTGCCAGATACGTTCACCTTCGGCATTATCGTGAAGCGTGAAAACTTGATACTCCGGACGGAACCAAATATTTGAAAAAGTTTGTACGCGGCCGAGGAAAGCCTTTCTAATCATTTCGCCCTTATCAGCATCTGGCAAATCTTCATTAATTTCCATAATGACAGGCGCTAGGTTTTCTTCACGTTCTATAGCGCTGAACCACATTGCGACAAGACTACCGTGCGGAAATCTTGAATTCTGGCTATGTCGATGAACCTTTCTCAATCGTTCTGAAATAAAACTGTAAATATGTTGATACTCATTTCGTTCAAATGAAATATCCCTCTGGAAATCATCGCCAATTAGATGGAGGTATATTGTGTCCTCGGGCTTTTTTCTCATGTCGGAATGAGGTGGAACTGTTATAGTGAGTTGACACGACAAATTAACATCAGGTACAGCATCGGGATCATCATCAGGTTCTGCAACAGGTTTTGGAAGATTTTTCTGTTGTATGACTCGTTCAACAACCCACTCCCAAGTTTGAGGGGTTACTTCCATACCGCCAAAATTAAGAGCATGTCCGTAAACTCCTTCTTGTGTGGTGGAAAGTCGTGGATTGCGTGAGGGACGATCTTGACCGTAAATGGCAAGGAAAGCTCTTACAAATGAGGGCTGTAAGTGATTAAGACAGTATGGCACTGCAGGTTTGAGGCTCAAGGGTACTTTCCAGTAACTCTCCGCATTTTCTTGTTGACTGTATAACCTGACTATTTGACTATCTTGCGGTGGTTCGACGACATTGTGTTGCGAGGGTGCGTATCCACTAATATTGCGCACGAAGACGCTTGTTTTCTTAGTAGCACCAATAAGATGTTTCTCCCTGAGGGAGAGGAAATCGTTCCTATATTGTGTTCTGGTGAAATGCAAGGCTGGTAAAATGCGATCTTCAGTGTGAATGTCAACCAAGAAAGACCAATCTGATCTCGGATCTATATTCAAGAGTTTTGTGACGGTGTCTTTGAAACCAAGATATGTTGGTCTGGTAGATTTCTTTCCAAAATACGAATAAATTGGATGCTGACTTGTTTTTTCATCATCATCTGGGAATTCTTTTGCCAAACGATTTAAATCCTCATAGAACATAGGAACATCTTCACCAGGAAAGCGCTCTTCAATTATAATACTGAGCTGGTCGTGATCAACTTTGCCAATGACCTCCTCAATACTTGGCCACTTATTTTCAAAATCTTCATGTGAAGCTATTGAATACGAAATTTGTAGTGGTTTATCAATCTTACGTGGATCTACCTGGCGATAGATATCAACATCGAAGTGTAAATCCCTACCATTTGGAATCCCAAGAAGCCTATGAGCTGAATTGAGAAATTCTTTTTGGACCAAATGTGTACGGCGAGACCTATGTCTGGGACTTGGGCCCAGCAGGTTAAGGTAAAGCCCTCTTAGTCGAGGGACGCGATCACGACGATCCGCACCGCCACGCATAATGACGGTTGAGCCCCAGTCACCATCGCTACTATCTGCAAGGTCTAATTCCTCGATAGACCCAGCGCCACCTCGCATGCTTACTCGAGGACCTGTTGATATTAGCAGATGTATCTCAAGGAAGTTTTAATAACGAACGTCGGATGATCTGGTATCCAAAGGATCTCTCGATATACGAATCTAAAAATTCTAGAGGCTTCTCGGAATAGAAAATTCTCTGTGTCCGAGGGGGGGAAGGTGCAGGGTCTTCTTCATCGTCTTCTTCATCTTTCCAATCCGGAGTGATGACCATAATATTATTCAATGTCATTGGTGCCACAGGAAGACCAAAGTGAACCATTGCCATTTTTGTTGCAAGATTGTCGAGCTCTCCGTCAAAACGTCCACCTGGGCCAATGTTCTCATAGTATTCTCTACTTTGTTCATCTCTAACAGCTTGTACTTCATTACTCCACGCCTGAGGATTGATCAAAATCTTTTGAATTTCTTCATAGTTGTCATCAAGAATATCCGATATCCTGTCAGATTTGAGGAGCTCGGCATAATATGCACGAGTTTGCTGCCACAAGCGATCTTCAGGGCGAATGTCTGGCATCCACTGTAGACTTCGACTCTTGTTGTTAATTTCGTCATAGTTTTTCTTGTCTAATTCTTCATCGAAATATTTATCAATAGCTTTAGCATGTTCGCGTCGTAATTGAGCAACTTCCTGCTCCGAAAGAGGGTTAGCATTCCGAGGAGCAAAAGGTACCTCGACTGGTTCCACGGGAGGAGGCAAGAAATAATCTTTTAAAGCTAAGATTATGCCGCCTAAGGGTCGTCTGGGCGGGGTTGCTGCCATAGTAGAAGTTGTTGATTGTGAAAGGTTAGGGAATGAAGATGGAGATAGTATCTGAATAGATGGGAATACAAAGACAAGGGAAAGGGGAATTTCAAGGGAAGACTGAGCTCTAGCAACTGAAGCTTCCAATCATTCCTTTGTTGCTTCAAAAGACGAAAGAGAAATATCAAGGACAAATTCTTCGGTTTGGACGGAACACTTGTCCTGGACCTCGAGTTCCATAGTCATGAAATTGCATTGTTAGTGCCCTTTGATAATGACCATAGAGCAATGCATATGGTGATCCTGGGCGAATAAAGCCAATTTGTGAACATTTGAATAAGGAAACACGTCGTTTGCGGTTTTGAAACTCAAAGAGCTAGGTACTTATTCCTTGAATACATTCCTTGAAGTTGGAACCTCAAAGGTTCCTTGGACTGTAATTTGCGACGACCATATTTACGGTGAACGATTTGCTAAGATACTGATGGATTGAGCTTCAGTATATCGTGATAGCATAATGAAATATCGAATCCATAAGGAAGAGATTGATGTTATGATCATAAAATGCTGCATCCAGTTCGGGTCGACAGCAGATGAGAAGGAAAAACGGAAATGGAAGAAAGCGGTGAAAATTTAAGTCACATGATTCTGGTCAATTCATCAAACAAATTTCCAATTTTCACATACAGATCGGTGTGAACTTCATTATACTGTAAAATAAGATCACATAGAAAAGTGACAGTGGCGTCTATAGATAGTGATGATAGACAGTGTAGCTATTGATGCTATACCAGGGATAACCAAACAACCTCCACCTATTACTGGTTCCCATCGTCTAACCTCGGATTCAATATCACGTGATAATGCCTTTTATGAGCCTCGAACAGGGGAAGGGCTCATTTGAGGCGAGAAGCCGCACTTCAATCGATATCTGATGTACCTTTCTCAAGTATACAGTCGAGAAGTCTCAATTGATTATCACGCCTTCAGCTAATTGTAATCATTATAACGTTTTTTGTTTTTTATTTTATTTTTGAGCATTTTAAATTTCCAATCTCCAATCTTAATGGATTCTTGTATCGACGAGACATTCTCCAAAACTTTTCATTATGATTCATCAGACTTTGTACCTTAGTACTAATATAGTGTTTTCAATGTTTGGATATGTTATTGTTCTAGAATTATTTATTCTGCTAATTTGTCTCCGTCTCACAAATGCCATATATCGACATATCTCGAATCTATTCAGTACTCGTGGGTTTCTTCGACTTCTCTGGCCATCTCGTTCTTCTTCGGGCTTTCACATAGAAGTTGTTAGGACGGACCAGTTGAAATTCCGGATCATATTCCACGGGCTCATTGCCCGTCTTTTCAAACTCATATCTATACACCAACATCGAAAGAATGACTCTGGCTTCTTGCAATGCGAAATTGAAACCAATGCACATTCGAGGACCAGCAGCAAATGGTACATAGGAGCTCTTGTGTCGATTTTTGACCTTTTCTGTGTTCCAACGATCGGGATCAAAATCTGCTGGAGAGTCCCAAACCTTGGGATTGTTGTGAATGTGATGAATGGCAATGATCATTATGGAGCCTCTCGGAATACGATAACCACCGGGGATAATTACATCCGCAAGAGCGGTACGACCTGGTTGATAAGATGGATTGTGGAGACGTTGCGTTTCTTTGATGAGGATCCCGAGGAATTCCAATGAATTTGCAAGGTCGGGTGTCCACTCTGTATCGTTCGTGACATCGTGGTCGACTAATTCCTGGAGCAAGCGTTCTTGATTACCGGGATATGAAGCAAGGCTATACAGGAGCCAACTGAGAAGTGAAGCAGTAGTAATAAATCCAGCTCCCACAGTCACTAGTGCCGCATTATTGCGGTATTTTTCTGCAAGCTTGTGACCTTTTTCATCAGTCGCTCTCACTAAATAGTCAACAATACAAGTTGCCTTCAAAGCGGCATCTTTCATGGGTAAATTCTCTGTTCCACCACCTTTGACATTTCTGATAGCTTCTTCTATCAATTCTTGCACGTGTGCTTTGTTGTCCTTCAATTGTTTTGGTGCTCCCCATGGCATATGAGAATACCAATCTCCCATTGTCGAAACTTTCTTGTTGAGCTCCAAATTTCTGCCAACAGTCCTAACGAGGTCATGAAGGGGTGCATCAATCGAGTCAAAATGATGCATATCCATTCCCAAAGCTAGTTTTCCGATCGCAGTAGAGCCCATTTTGAACATATAATGATATACGTTCCAAGCTTCGTCCTTCTTGTCCAGTTCATCAAAGACTTTAAAAGCTTGTTCGGCTGTGTCTTGCATTTGAGGTGTATAATGCCTGACGGCTTTTGGGCTGAGCGCCGGTGCTAAGAACTTGTGTGTTTCTCTCCATGATTCGGTATCTGTATCGGAAAGGAAGACACCTGCCATAGGATCCTTAATACCATAAAGAGGATGATCGGAATTTATCACTTTCGACCAGTAACCTCCTTCTCCAAAACAGATATCGGCTACCTTAGGATCGTTTGTATAATATGTTGTACGACCCATGTCTGTCGTCTTGAACACTGGCCCATACTGTTCAAACAAACGTTGGTGGTTTCCGAGATGGTCGGGATACACTTCATAATAACTTCCAGCGATAGGGAGGCCTGTTGGTCCAGGAACATCTCTGACTTGATTTCCATCAATCAGAATACCAATTGGAGAAGATACATCTACGAAGTTATCAAGATCGTCAAGAACTCCATCTTCATCGCTTTGAAACGAGATCCCTGAATCTGGGTTAAATCTTGCGTGGTTAACTCATATATTGCAGACTCACCTGATGGTTCCGCAATTGAAAACTTTTGGGCGACAGTGTATTGCAGATACTCAAATGTATTTTGAAGGTCAACCTCAAGTGCTTGAGATGTCCTGGGTGGCTGTCCCAGTAAGAAAAATGATTTCTTTACCATGATTTTTATATATGCTTTGGTATACAAGAAGACAAACTAAAGAAAAAAAAAGTAAATAGGGGGTAGTGAGTATGAAGCTAGAAAAGGGATCTGAGGACTTAATGATTCAATTGCCCGATTGATGGTATATCAACTTGCTAAAAATTCCGGGACATCAAGTGTCAAGTTATAAACTATATACTCCAAAAATATACCCAGCAAGCAAACTTACCACCAGAATTAATTTCAAATGCGTGTTGTGGTTCCAAACAATGAAGTCATAATTCTATTTACCAGGTACATTGAATCTTTTGTGGCGCTAGATGTTAGCCGCGGTTCCTCGGTACACTAAAAATTCGCCAGATGTGCTGGAAAAATCAATCAAGAAACTCAAATAGCTCTCGAATAATTGGACCAAAGCCCATGCAGCCTCCATTAAAGGGGTTAGTTGTCGGAACGGCAATTGACAGATCGACAGCTAGTTGACTGGTGGGTCTCCGTGAATGTCCCTTCCATACTAGTCTGAGAAGCTTCTGGGACTTTTCAGATCGTTTAAGTGGAACTACCTGGCCTTGGCTAGAAGATTGTTCCGATTTTTGGGAAACCTTGAAACTCGGACTGATTGTGGAAGCGTCGCTGTAATTTGAGGTTATATCCACATATACGGCATTGCATAGCCTGAAATGACCTCGGGATCAATAATAAGTGGCGACGTGGAGATAATTCAAAGCTGCATCCTCGGTCTTCAGAGATTTAGTTTTCTCTTCCCCCTTTCCTCTCCGTAAACCAGAAATCTTGTTTGTGATCTTTTGAAGAGATCCTCAACCGCACTTTGCTCGGCTCAGCTATTCAGAACAAATTTTCATCATCATAATCATCATCATGAGTGAACTCAAACAGTATCCTCTCAGTGAAGTGCAGAAGCATAACAAAAAGTCAGATCTATGGCTAGTAATCCATCATAACGGTTAGCATTTGCCTTTACACACTGTCGATCGAAAGCTGACATTTCTGAAGTTTACGATGTGACAAATTACCTTGAAGACCATCCTGGTGGAGCAGATTCATTGCTCGAAGTGGGAGGCAAGAACTCCACAGTTGCTTTTGAAGATGTTGGACACTCGGCAGATGCGCGAGAAACCATGGAATCTTTTCTGATAGGAAGGTTGGAAGGGGCACCTGATGAGGAAGATGAGGATAGAGGATTGCCTATGCCGAAACCAGATTTGAAAGCCAAATCAGAAGATCAAGACTTCAATAGCGAAGCTCCGCTCATGACTGCTGGTAGGGCTGGACTCAAGATTTTCTCAGTTGGATCTGCGCTCTTCATAGGCTATGAAATCTATTCGAGATCGCCAAAAATCGGTTGGCTTCATGCACAACATGGAGGATTCTGGAAAGGTGTACTTATTTCGAGTATTGCTACCCTGTCAATTGCGACAGGAGCAGGACTTTATCTCGAAAAAGCACTATCAGGGTCTCACAAAAATCCATACTCATACCCATCACATTACAAACCATCTATCAAGATTGCCAAACCCATCACAAGAGTCAAGGGATATCTACAACCGGAAAACTATCAAAAGTTGCCCTTAGTCAAGAAGGAAAAGCTTTCTTCGAATACTCATCGTTTGATATTCAAACTTCCGAAAGATGATATGATACTCGGCCTTCCTATTGGTCAGCATATTAGTATTCGAACAGAAATCGACGGGAAGCTCGTCAGTAGATCATACACACCCGTTTCTAATAACTCTGATCCCGGGGAACTTCGACTGGTGATAAAGATGTATCCGGATGGACTTCTCACTGGAAAATATCTCCAGCATCTTAAAGTTGGAGACGAAATTGAAGTACGCGGACCAAAGGGCGCGATGAGATATCGAAAGGGAATGATAAAAAAGATTGGAATGATTGCAGGAGGAACAGGAATCACACCGATGTATCAGGTAATAAAATCTACTCTTCTATACGTAACTAAAGCTGACATTGAACAAGTTAATTCGAGCAATATGTGAAGACCCAACGGATGAAACATCTGTAACTCTTCTTTACGGTAATAATAGTGAGGAGGATATTTTGCTCCGTGAACAATTAGACGATTTCGCAAAGAAATACCCGGAGAACCTCAGAATACACTACGTATTATCTAAACCATCCAAGGATTGGAAGTTAGCCACGGGGTATGTAACTAAGGAGATGGTCAAGGAATATTTTCCAGAACCAAGCGATGATAGTAAGGTGTTACTATGTGGTCCACCGGGTTTGGTAGATTCGATGAAAACTAGCTTGGTAGAGCTAGGTTGGCAGAAACCAAGAGCTGTCAGTAAACTACCTGACCAGGTCTTCACGTTTTAGATTCATTTTAATTTTACCATTTTGAAATAACGCTGGATTCTACCATTCTGGTTCTCATTGAAATTAGAGTTTTAAATTGTGCGTGAAGCGTGCCACGTCTTCCGACCCATGCCGAAAACGAAGCATCCGTTCGCCTCCGTTCGCCTCCGCTGTATATCCGAACTTCAGTCTCTCGTTAAAGTTCAAATTTGAAATGCAAAGAATCTTCCGCTTTATCCAAATAGCACACGTACGATACAAAAAACATGTAGAGTTGCGACATTGTGGATTTCAAAAATCCCGCATGAAGATGACTAGTATGTTATTGTAACAGACTCGGTTGGCCAGACCTCGAACTAGTTGCCCTTAAATCCGACCGGCATGGCCCACATTAGTTATGCGTTAGCTTTAGATAGCTTTAGATTCCTGACCGAGGCTCGGATAGTAGCTTGATATAATTGGAATAAATGCCTTTAACTTTCCATTGCCGGCCCTGACATCATACCGAGGACTGGTGGGATGTTCGGAAGAGACGTGAGGATGCGTGGGTTGTGGGTTGTGGGCTATGGATTCTATGTCATTTGTAGACAAATTCTCATATATAAATATTTGATTGCATGTTTGATAGAGAAATGTTGATACGCACATTATCAGTAAAGTCATACTAATCACATCAAGACTTTTCCCTAAAATTGTTCCAGTTTGATTTTCCTCCGCAGTAAATCTTTCAATATAATTTTTGACTCAAATACCCCAAGACCCAAAAATGACCTTCACACTTCCCACCACCAAAAACCGACCCATAACCGTCCTAGGTGGTGGAGTCCTTGGCCGTCGCATCGCCTGTACATGGGCATCTGGAGGTTGGGATGTACGAATTCGCGATCCTTCAGCCGAACAACGCAACGCGGCGCTCCACTACATCGAAAACAACATCTCTATCTACGCATCCGCTATCAAATGTTCATCTCCGGGCACCGTCACTGCACATGAAGATTTGGCCGAAGCAGTGAAAGGAGCTTGGAATGTTATTGAAGCTGTGCCCGAAAAATTGCAGTTGAAGATTGATACGTTTGCTGAGTTGGAGAAGCTGTGTGAGCAGGATGCGTTGCTGGTTAGTAACTCGAGCAGTTATAAAACTTCGGAGATGTTGGAGAAAGTGGGCGCGGATACGAGAAAAAGAATTTTCAACACACATTATATGATGCCCCCCGATAATAAGATTGTGGAACTTATGACGGATGGAGAGACGGCGGAAGAAGTCTTTCCGTGGTATGTAGAGAAGTTGAAAGAGGTGGGTATGCATCCTATTGTTGCCAAGAGGGAGAGCACGGGATTTGTGTTTAATCGTGTTTGGGCGAGTATCAAAAGAGAGTGTTTGATGATTCTTGCGGAGGGTGTTAGCACTCCAGAGGAATTGGATAGGGTTTGGGTAGAGATGTTTGGGGGTGGAAAGGGGATGGGTCCTTGTGCTATGATGGATGGAGTAGGGTTGGACACTGTCGCGTTTATTGAGGATCATTACGTTAAGGAAAGAGGATTACCTTCGGACCACACAGTCGACTTCTTAAAGAAGAATTATCTGGAGGAGGGAAAGTTGGGTGCAAAAAGTGGAAAGTGCGGATTGTATCCTCCTGGACAGACAACGAAAGTTGCGGGCGAAGAAACGGATCATCATGAAAATTTGCATGCTCCATCTTTGTTGGTCACCCCTCCATTATTTACGAGACTGAAGTTAACAGACCTAGATATATGTTAGACATTGGACTCAGTTCCATGACCGATACCATAAACGCAGGTCGAATCGTGGTTGGTTCCCCCGATGGCCGTGAACTTCGGACTCTAGTCTCAGATCAGCATCTTCCAGATGGTCTCGATATTTCTCTGAAGACTGGTCGTATATATTGGACATGCATGGGCATCCCAGCATCCAACGACGGCACAGTACAATCATGCAAACTCGACGGGAGTGACATTAAGACTGTGATTCCATCCGGAGCAGTCCACACGCCTAAACAACTAATCATTGATCATGCCGCTTCTAAGCTGTATTTCTGTGATCGCGAGGGTCTTCGAGTCATGAGATGTAATTTCGACGGATCAGAACACGAAACAATTATCCAAACTGGCGATTGGGAAAATCCAGAAGATGCAAAAGATCAACTGAAATGGTGTGTGGGAATTTCCATAAATAACAAAGAAGGAAAGTTTTACTGGACGCAAAAGGGATTTTCGAAAGGAGGGAAAGGTCGGATCTTCCGCGCCAATGTTCAGATGCCTGCTGGCCAGACTGCTTCGACTAGAAAAGACATCGAGTTATTGTTTCAAGAATTGCCTGAACCCATTGATCTCGAGATAGACCAAGATACACAAACATTATATTGGACCGATAGAGGAGATCCTCCTCGAGGAAATAGTCTGAACTCAGCAAAGCTTGGGGATAATTCATTGAAAGCGCTAAAGGAGGATAGCGAGGAGAAAAACGAATATCAAGTCTTGACAAGACAATTACATGAAGCGATTGGATTGAAACTTGATACGGTTAATAAACATGTTTACTTGACGGATTTGGGTGGTGCGGTTTATAGAGTGGGAATGAATGGAAAGGATAAGAAGAGGGTCTATGATGAGGAATGTTCATTTACGGGTATTGGATTGACACATGTTTGAATGGGTTTAAGCTCGTTTGCAAGATAATTTTCTAATATATTGTATTCTATAAAGAGACGGTGGGCATGTTCCTAGTATTAGAACATAAAATAGAAAGGGGCAATACTCTACAAATCTCGGCAAGAAAATATAATCCCGCTTCATCCGTAATTACCTCGCACCCTAGTTCTTGACAAATTCAATTTTAGAAAATGCTCTTCCGTGCCGGTGCCTAATTTTGGTTAAAATCTGGAGATGCGCCAAGATAGGGTACGATCTTCTCTGCGTGATCGTTGCAACATATCCGAGCACTACCCCAGCTAGCACAAAAACCCGCCGATCTATGATATGTTATATGTTGTGTCACTACTGAGGTAAACAGATAACGTGCAAAGATGCTCCTATTAGAATGGCTTAATTATTCATTTGTTAAGAAAATAATGCCCATACCGATTGACCTGCCTAATAACCCCATTCACCAGATAGTTTCCTATCAGACTCTTCATGAAGATTCATATCCTTGTTCCTATCCCAACTAATCAGACCTTGATATGAACACGAAATTTCGTTCCAAATAAGTACATAAGAAAGGAAATGAAATCAGGCCAGTCGTTAAGCCTTGACTGTGATGTTATGAACAGCACCACCCGCCAAACTCAAAGTAATGTATCCATCGTCCCCATTCAACTGCGCATCGAAAGCTTTAGGTCCATTATTCCATGCGACCTCCCCATCAACATTAATTTCGATTGCAGTATCGCGTTTCGCAGATGTACTAAATCTAACTGGTAGACTAACTGACCCAGATGTACCAGAAGGAGCATCTACACTCATCAAAAACCACCCGCTGGAATTGATACTCCAATTCACATTAATTGGACCCTTCGGAGTGGGAATTCGACCTTTAGCCCACTTGAGATCACCCGGATATGGCTTTACGCTCCAAGTGGAAAATCCAGGTCCTGTAGGAATTACACCCAAGACATAGTTACTCATTGCAGGTACAATACCCGTGCTCCATCCATGAGCCATGCTTGTAAATCCTTGTTCGTATGGACTTCCATTCGGCCCAATACCTTCCCACATAGTAACTTTGGGATCGGTTTTGGCCATCCAACCATATAATCTTCTGATTTCATCAAAGGCGCTTGCTACGAGGTTGGTCTTGAATCGAGCGGATATTTCGAAGAAAGATATGAATGCATAGACACGCTGGGAGAAGTCTGCTTGCAGAACGTCGTTGTCATAGAATGAGTTGCCGTAAAAGCGCTTATTAGCGGTATTAAGGTAGTTGAGAATAGAGTTAGAGCGAGAAGAATTGGTAACTCCAGCAAGAATAGATATAGAGTTTCCATCCTGAGCGTGGGTATTACAAAACATTTCGCCGACGCAGGGAGGACCTTGTCCATCGAAGAATGCTCCGACCGAGTTGTCAAAGTTGTTGGAATTGAGTGCATCAGATACAACTTTAGCACGAGCGAGCCAACGAGAAGCATCGGAAGGTTGCCCTTGGGATCTGGCAATTACAGCAGCGTTCTCGAGGGCAAGGACGTAAAGGGCGCTATAGTACGTGACTGGACCAAAACGAGGAAGGAATGCGTAATCACCATAACTTCCTGATATACCAACTCCTTTCCAGATAAGGCTTGTACCGTTATCTGTGACAGATGGGTAGAATACGTCCAGGACTTTGACAATGTTGGGGTAGTATTTTGTAATGTAATCATTGTCGCCGGTGTACATCAACAAATCGTAACTACTGACGATCCACCACAATGGATAATCGAGAAGGTGAAGATCATAGCTGCCACTATTAGAAAGTAAGTATGCATCCTTGAACAACGGCTGAAATAATCCCTTACATTGATGCGGGGGGGATCCATCCATCAGCACGTTGATGATCTCCCAAATCTGCAAGAACATTACGAGATGCTTCGGGTGCATCATGCGACAAGAACAATGTCTTTCCGGCAACAGCAACATCACCGACATATGGATCTCTATCTCGTTTTGCTCCATCCAGAAGAACCAATTTGCCATCAAGAGTTGGACTGAAGGCACCTCGAGGGTCGCTAGAATTTTGTAGAAAAATGTCGGTTGCTATATCATTGGTGTATACACCATCATACCACCATTGATTGAAATCTTCATCAGAACTTTCGAACCATCCAGTGAATGTATTCGGTGTGCCAAGAACACCTGAGAACTTCAAGCTCAAATAATCGATAGATACCTCTCCATATGGTGCTGTATATGGTGCATCTGCGGCTAATGCATCGAGATAGATCTTGACGTATCGAAAACCATGAAGGCCATCGGCACACACTTGTGTACCTTGTTGACACCCGTGCTCATCAGTCCAGGTATAAGGTTGGTTATCAACAGCAATCTGAACAGTCTGCAGTTAGAGACAAGTAGTGGTCATAGAGAAGCAGAGTGAGTATCATACCTGATCAGATCCTGGAGTGATTGTTTCGCCCTAAGTTACTGTCAGTATAAGCTATGCTTTGAGAATATTTGAAAGTACACTAACACTGTTTGATCGTGAAAAGTCACTGATATTGGAAAGATATGTCAAAGTTTCGGAGAAAGCAAGTCGAATACCGGGGGAAGTTGCCGAAGCACCAGCAAAGTTGATGCTCAGGTATCCCACGGTGTTTTGTCCAAAGTCAACAATGATAGAAGGAACATTACTGGATCCATTAGCTCTAGTCAATGTGGTAACCCCACCACCTTGTCGAAGGAGAGCACTAGGATTATTGACATCTCCGGAGGTATTAACAATGCGTTGAGGTATGATGTCATTGGAAGAGGGAGCTCTGACATATTTTTGCCAGCTTGGAACAGCACTGGCGTCCTGTCTGGCGGAAAACTGATTCTGAATGAGATATTTGAAGTCTTTTGGTGCAGAAGAGTTTACAAAGGTTGTAAACACTATGATGTAAAGCAACAACGGTGCTAAATGCGATCCTCTGGAGAGAGAAGGGCGGTAGAACATGACGCCAACGAAGAAAATAGATAGAAGTAGAGTTTTGTTGTCCACTTGGAAAGAAATGTTGAGAAATGGTCGTAACTGTACCTTTGGACCCAAGCTCACACCTTTATATGGGAACGCTGCCTCCTTACAGATGAGATCATTTCCATTTCTTGATCTCGTCCATGATATTCAATGACCCGAGATACCGAATTCCAACATTTTAGATATTAATAAACGGTTACCTGTAGGTTTCTCCACATATTGACGCCTGGGGTAAATGGATTTATTAGAGTGAATGGCACCAACAAAGACCTAATATGAACCCATGTCGATGATTTGGCGACATACCGCGATCATCAGCAGGAATAGCGCTAAGCATAACGGAGATTAATGCCAAACTTAATCCTAACGTTAAATATGTATGAACGAATGACCAACACCAAGGATACAAGAGGGAGCACCGGATCGGATCATTTGTGAGACAGTCAAAGTCGAAAGATCGCGTCTAAATATTTTCACGTAATATCATGATGAAATGCGCGTGAGGCGCCTCGCGTACGTGATAAATTCGCCGAGGTTCCAAGACCACCTGCCTGTTTCTTGAATACACCCTATAGAAGAGGGAAGCGGTTAATAATTTCTCCCCGCAGCTCTTTTCAATACTACAAACACATATCAGAGATGAGTATAATACAATGTTTGAGGTTTACTCTCGCGAGTGCAATGAATCGACTTTTCAAAGGTCTCCGCAAAGTTACACCAGGATGTACGCCGGGTACAAGGGTATGTACCGAGGTCATCCGTCAAACGGTCAAAACGTAGGTGCGCAGCTTCACAGCCATGTCAAATGGACTTTCACCCCGACAGTTTCTTGGGTGTGGGTGGTAACAGAAATGATCCAGTCATATGAGATATAGTACAGCAGTTCAAGCGCTCTTACAGATGCATTATTTTCAAATAATTGCCCCTTAATTTTCCCCATTCCAACGTCAAACGACTGTTGGTTTTAGAGCTGAAAATTTAAGATTATATGGATGCTGTGCTTTGGAATATGTTCAGCCCGAGGAGTAGTCAAAGTTAAAGACGGCAAATTCTGGAATATCTCTCTTGGAAGCAGAGCGGAAGAAATTAAGGAACACCGTATGCGTAGCTTGAAGCTGGCTTTCTTCGTTTGATTCGAGGTTTCAGTTAAAGGAGAAATGTAGCAAGCAATCTTAGTTCCCTAGTTTTGTGTCTTGGTGAGTTGTGAAGGGGTACATAGTATTGATTCAGGAACCAGTTTGAGCAAAAACGGCAGAGAGAGCTGCAAGTGTACTCGTATTCGAAAATTTGCGACGTGAAGACGTACATTTGATGATAATTTACAATATGAATCTCAAATGCTGCATGTATGGGCCCTATAATAGACTTCCAACACTCATTCGAAGTCTCTTGCCTCACCTTTTACTCCAACACAAACTTTTGCAATCAATGCTTGCCCGGGTCCATTATCGCCAATCGAATTCACGACTCCGCCGCATGTCACTACATAGATGCAGTCGCTATCGTTGTCTCCTCTCCCAAAAGCCAGAGCAGTTGGACCTGCCGTTTCTTTTTTATCTAGTCCACCTAAGATCTTGAGCCTTTCCTCCTTTTGCGGCTCAACCCCGACTTTGACAAACTTCAAAACTGTATGTGCCGGGTTTGTAGCTACATAAGCACTCCCTTCACAATCGAATGCAAAATCATCCCCGATCAACTGATCGACTACGACTTTCAGACTGTCGCTTTTGTACTTCCCGGTTTCATCCACTTGCATTTTCACGAGCGTCCCACGATCAGTAACCGTTCCGAAAATCTGCCCTCTGAAGTACTCCAGGCCATTGAGTGCAGGCCATGGTGGCCGAGTTGTGACTTTTCCTAATCTCTCATCCTCAATCCAGATCGAAACTTTTTTCGTTTGTAAATCGAACGCAAAGATTTTACATTGCTGGGATTCGGCCATCAGTAAAGTCAACGTCTGAGGAATCATCGTAGCACCATTGAGCCATCCTGCTCCTGGTATATCCGCGAGCTTTTCCACCACAGTTGTAGCTGCTCCACGAGACGGATCGAAGCCACGGAAGTCCAAGGAATATACAGCCCAAGTATCAGCCTTCCCATGTACACCGGAGAAGGCATAAAATAAATCGGCGATTTTTGGATGCTCTATAATCGCTTCTGCGTGATTTTTGGATCCATAGATGCCAGTTTCTTCATCGTCCTCCAGAGGTGCTTCTGAAGTAGTATTGAAATCATGTATTAACTGGATAGTAGACTCGGGATCTTTAACTCTGGGATCAACATAGAATATCTGGCCGACAATCATATTTGTGACGAGAAGCGTTCCATTTGATCGTACGGCGATATTCTCAAGGAAGTAGCCAAGAGGGAAACGAGCAACAACTTCATAAGGTAGCAGGTTGGGAACTCCTTCTAAATGTTCTTCCATGATTCCGATAGTGATGGGATTAGATAGGGTTATATTGGTGAAATAAAAACAGAACACGACAAAAAATGAATCTCATATAATTACTTGGAAGTAGGAAGCGAAGTTGAAATTTGTCATCTGATGGTACTGGCGTAGAACTTATGCACTCTTTTCCACTTTAGGAATGTAGATACGATAAAGGACAATAGATAACTATTGGCCAATAACAATTATATTCAAAGAGTAATACCAAACAAGACTGTCCCTATAATAGGAAGGATGGTAACTGTCACCATTTGCTTAGGGTCATCGCACGCCTAAAACTCTCGGAACATGCTGTGTACACTACACACACAATTCTTCGAATACGTGAAGAAATTTTGCTAAGTCCAGGCACAACAATCGAGAGTATTGTGTCGAGAGAATTTGAGCACGCCGATATTTTCTGAAATGTTCTCTCGCGTGAAAAATCGCACTTTCATGACTTGGTTGAAGGCGCCGGTAGTGGGAGCTGAAAGACCCCGCATTTAGTGTGAAATTTGGTCTTACACAATGGGAACCCCCGTGATACTTTTCAGCCCTGTCAGTGAAGGAGCAGATTGACTTTCTTAGTTAAAAGAAAGCGTGTCAACCGTGTAGCTATTTGCGTGCTAGAACCATGTATTGAATTCTATGAGACCTCGAGTGCAGCAATTAAGAGCTGTGAAAAAGCGTTAGTGAGATACCGTCTTACCTTAATCTTAGCTTCTATTTGGGAGATTATAGTATTAACTCTCGGCATGTCAAGTAAACTTCCCTGGCGTCGAAAGTTTTGTGCATAGACCGACTCCGTTCGTCCCATCCATTCCACGTGTGTTGGCGGAACATGCTTACTCCGACGCCCAGATCACAAAGTACACGAAACAAGCAGAAGGTCTTGAGTTTGGGGCATTTTTATCGTGATTTGAGGTGTTGCGATTTTCCTGATATAGAGATCTGAATCATTCAAGCTCGTATCGTGCCGGACTTCAAAGTCGGCGAGTCGTTAATGGTCAATGCCAAGGCTCAACAGTAGGTGCGCGAATTCGTAATGCTCTCTCCTGAATGCAAAAACTCACAGGTAATTAGATGCTGTTTGATTTTGATAAAGTTATAATCTGATTGCCTAGCATAAAGTAAACATTCCCATATAGTCTTAAACTATTTGAGGTAATGGGTTGAAAGCTATTCTCAAATCCGAGTTTCTTGTTGTCTCACGAATCCGTGAATCCAGTGGTGGTTGGCCTTGGCGAGGGGGAGAACTGCAACTTAAGTATAGTATAAAAAGGCAATTAAGAAGAGTGCTCTATAGAATTTCGTGAGACGGGGTTTGTAGAAATACAATGACGGTGGCTTGGGGTGGGTACATACAGGCACCGCTGGTATTAGTAGTTGATCACTACAAAGTCGTACCAAGAAGTACGATAAGAAATGCAGTTCCCCATCTTTCACTGTGTGTCTTTATTCTTTTCCAGCCTCAAACATACTTTTGTCATTTCTTTGCTCTTCGAAGATTTGCGCCATCTCAATGAAATTATATAAAAGTGGTGAGTCCGTGCCGTGTTTCTTATCAAATAGAAAATACGCTCGACGAACTTGCCCATGATTAGAGTTGGTATTTGAACTGTAAGCAGATCTAATCGGCGAAGGAAGGACCATACCGCAAAGCAACAATCAGCCACGAAAACGCAAAAGGACATTACGGCCGTCAAGATGAATGGTCAAGTAATCAATGTGTAGGTTAAAACATACCCACAACATCTTCTTTGTATGCAAGTTCATATTGATGCTGCAACCAAATATGACAATTTATACTAATCACTAATTTCGTTCGATGAAATGATTGTGCCACAGCCAGCCTTCTAAATTCTTACTCTCACTCTCACTCTCGCAACATCAAAGCTCAATTGCCATGTCATATCATCTGATGGTATAACTCGTTGATCCCCCTACTCAGCTCTGAAGTCAGAAAAATAACACTTAACACATATAATGCGTCGAAGTTCCCCACTATCTAGGAAAGGTCTTTGTTGTAAGTTGATTGTTGTCAAATCAGGATTTCTACGCTGTAGTTGTGCAACTACTGCAAAGAAGCGAGAAACGCCAACAAACAAACCCCTTCATTATGAAGTCGTTTACCGGTATTCTAGGCTTTTTGGGCCTTAAGAAAAGCTCGGAAGATTCAAGACCAACAGACTTCAAAAAAGCAAAACGCCCGCAAAAACAAGTTACATTCAATGATCTACCTAGGGATCAGCTTCCTCCTCCTCATCTATTCGGTGAAGTTTTGACAGCGTCAGACTTCAGAGTACAACCCGGTTTAAAATTGATACAGGAAGAAAACGAATCAATTGGTGACGGGAATGGTAACAATGACGTAGCGATTACTTGTGCGGGTCGAGACTTGGATTTGAGAGAGAAAGAACATGAACTAAACTTTTGTCCACCATCTCAATTACGGATGAGTATACAATCTCCAAGATATCCACCTCAAGTTCAACATAATAACGACATTAATAATTATCGCATCCGTCGTATACCATCGAATTATTCAATTAGTATATATTCTTCCGACGAGCGCAGTTCTATCCGTAAAATGGAGGGTTTACGAAAGAGAGCTAAAACCCCGGTCTTCTTCATTGGCCAATTGGAAAAGAAAGCGATGGAACACGACTCTTCAGAATGGCTTGCCAACCAGTATCAAAAAACATTACCGCGACGACGCATATCCTCTTCTTGGAATCTCGATATACCTCTCATTCCGGTCAAGAGAACATTGAGGAAAATTAAATCTCAAGAGAGTCTTCGAGATCTTTGCAGACGTAACGCGACATCACCATCTGAAGCCTCGGATTGCGAAACTCTTGTTGGATCTGACGGAAGAGGCTCACCACATAGTTCAATATTCAAAAGGGACGAGAAGGATCTCAAATTCGGGGTCGAGAACGTAGGGTCCCCAACATGCGAACCATTAGACAAGACATCTCTATCGGATCAGGATATTAGCCTGCAGATTTGCTTGAATCTTCTAACAAGCAAGTTATCAACATCACTCCAACAAGATGATCATTCCACGGAACAAGAAAACAAAGCATCAAGCTTAGAGATCTTGCTCATGATTGAGGCTTACGAATCGATTCGAAAAGGTCTACGATCAAATTCACGTGATCTGCACGTGATATCAACGGCCGAGACAGCACTTGATCAATGGATACAGGCTCTCTATACCATCTATGAAGATTGCCATGGGATTGATCGTAGAAGGACCGCCTTGAGCAAACGCACATAGGATTCACTAAAATCGCCGAAGCCAATTCGGTTTTTGCTGAACATCAAAACGGGCGTGCCATAATAAAAGGGTTCGCCCATCCAAGTTCGGGCCTAGAAGAAGTTTCCTACTTGTACTTCGGCTTGGAATTCGAGGCAAACACGGTTTTTTTTGGAACTTTGATGGGTGTAAAAGTATAAACACTCATTTTGAACGATCCATAATCGAAAGAAACTCGGCTAGGGCACGATGACTTGGCCACGATAGGGGAGGGACGAGAAAGACCGATGAGATCATGCCTGTAGTAGCAGAATTCTCAAAGGCATTATGTACTTCCCTGTGAGGGAAATCTTTGAGGATGGTATAGGAACACGCCCTCGAAGCCGGTCGATCGGCCCCGTTTATGTAGTATTATGAAGAAAGAGTCAAGCTGACGAATGATTAAGATGGGGAAGATGATGAGAATCTCTGGGTAGAATCGAGGGTAAAAATCTAGATCGATAGGATATGAACTGCAGAGTTCGTGATGACGATAATGAGAGGTGAAAGATCGAGGGAACAAATTCTTTGGCTCCGCACCATGAATTTACGTATGGATTATGATCGCAGAACGATTACATGGCTAATGGGTAACGATTAATGATTTAATGAATAATAAAATAATTGTTTCCCATGATTTGCGTTCAATATCTTCAAATTTAGCGACTCCACTTTAGAAACTCGAGAGAACTTTGCGGCGAAGGGGCAGGATCACTGGTCGCTGAAGATATTTTGGCAAGTTGCCAGTTCATCTTTTCAATATTGGGCTACCTGGTAGGTATGCTTCGAGTACCTACAGTCCTTCTCAGTTCAGTACTCAGTAATCTCGGGTTTGAAGTTGACTTTTAAATCGTATATCACCAGCACATGTCATCACCACAAGTGTTCTACAGTCACATTCAAAGCAAACAAGTAATTTGCAAAATCAAAATTTTCATAAACCATTCTGGAAAACCGTCAGAACAAAAGGATATCTATCTATCTGAACTCCTCATCTCCCAACCTGCAAACTCCAGATCCCATATCTAGAAAGAATCGAAGTGTGAACCACTTCCTCCCATTAGAGCTGAATCCACCTTAGGAGAGCCACTCCTAAGGCTTCCTGGCTCTCTCCGGGTTCTGACTATCTCTATCTCGCACTCTGTTTTTTCGTAACTCCTCGCACCATGTAGCTCCCCATTCAATAGCAATAGCAACACGCTGCTTTTTATCGCCATCGACCACATCAAAATTTGTCCATACAACCAGAGCCCCACCACCATAGAGCCACAATACAATAAAACACTACAAAATCCCAAAAACTAAAAACTCGAAACACCACCAATCATCTACTCGAGAATGTCCTCCGCCCTCATCATACGGGAACTAACCTGGGTTCCTTCCCAAGCGTTGCAACACATATGTGGGTTTTTGCGCACCCGAACCTAGGAAATAAAAATCAGACGCATCTGAGGCGGACGTGCCCCAAATGGAACTATCTACTGCGAACTATCTACTGGCACATGTTTGCAATGTTTCATCTTTTTGGGGGGTTTTATTTCCTCTGTCGTAGTTGTTTCCTTCAAGCATGACCTCTCAAGCTTGATCTCTCCTCTAGACAATGACTGATCTGCATCACGTGGTGGTTCCGTGGCAGAAAAGTTCATGTGGTCAGTCTAGGATGAAGAAACGCGGGAGTTGGTAGAGAGGCCTCAGCGATTGCTGATGAGGAGGAGAAGGAAGCAGAAGAGAAGAGAGATGAGTTTTGAGGTATCGATACCGAGATACATGTCCGTTGTAGTCGTCACTACTTGTCGATGTGGACATGAACCGGTGAGAATCGATGTGGTGGAGTTCGTGGAGGAAAGTAAGGTGGGTCGGGATCCAGGTGGGTATCAAGAACGTTTGAGTTGAAGGGATAACTTGATAATAGACCGGCGAGAAAGGGCGCACTGTTTTCTTTTTTTTTTTTGGAGGTTTTTTCTTTTGAATTGTTTTTGTGATTGTTTTGTGAGTCTGTGGTACTTTTTAACACCAGTGGTATGAACATGGTGGAACCGTTAATTTGTGGGACGCCGATAGACCGAAGTGTGCAGTTCTTTTCAGGACGAAACCGAATTGATGCGGAGGTACTTTACTAGATCGCTGCCGCTGGTAAAGGAAAAAAAATCTGAGATACGATCCTGTCCGGACGAAGTTGAGTGGGTGCGGGGGAAAAAAGGATCGCCGCCGCTGTTATGAAAGTCGAAACTGAGATGCGATCCTTGAAGGACGAAGCCGAAAAGATCCGAATGCTGCTGGGGTACTTTACCAGATCGCTACCGCAGTATGGAGAAACAAGGAAATCATTTTTGAGAGAGGAGAGGTTTCTTTCCTGAACTTTCTTTGTGAAATTCAGTCCGTGGCTTCGACACCAGTGCCAGCACTGGTGGTGAGATGTTGGTGGTGACATTGTTGAAACAAATGCCATCGAGAGTTAGACACCGAGGATGAACTTGACAGTATTGCTGCAAGTGCGTGAGTGGGAAAGTTTTGCTGTTGTGAAGTTAAAAGTGGTGTTAAGATTTCTCGGGATTTCGAAAGATAAGTGCCCAAAGAGAAATAGGTATGGATGAAGGCGTAATGGCCATCATGGACATTGTGAAAAGACAACTGTCGAAAATGATTTGGTGATGGTGGTGGTTATGGTGGTTATGGTGGTTATGGTGGTTATGGTGGTTATGGTGGTTATGGTGGTTATGGTGGTTATGGTGGTTATGGTGGTTATGGTGGTTATGGTGGTTATGGTAGCTATGGTGGTTATGTTGAGGTGGATAGACGTTGTTGCGAAAATCCAATATTCGTAATACACATCGCTGGCAAACGAGTGCATAAGCCGGAGTAAAATCGATATCAAGGGTTATGAAATCGAAGAATAAGTTGGGTGGTGAGGTTCCTCGTCGAAGATCTTTGGCGTCAAAATTCCGAGGGGTATCCATACCGATGAAAGCTGCATGACCATGTCAAGAAACTTGATTATATGTAGACGGAGTCATGTGGTCAGAGGACTCTCAATATGATTTCGCTACGACGAACGCATGAAAATCTTTCGAATAGAGAGATGGTTAGACCAACCAACGGATGTCATGCTGGAGTTGGAAAATTTCCCGGAAAAGTCTAGAACTGGTTTTGACCAAGGGTCGAGAGCCAAAGACCAAAGAAGATGAAGGGACAAGGTCGAGACAGGGAAAAGGTAAGCTTTTTTTTGGTGATTGTTTTCTGTTTTCAACTTTTTTTGAGCTTTTCTGTTTTCTTTGAGAATGCAACAATTCATGGTGACAAGTCACATAGCAGTCGCCGCTGCTGATGGTAAAATTCCGAATAGACCTTTTCAGGCCTGAAATGCGTGAAGCCTCGCCGCAAAATTATGATGTTGGGAATGAGTCGTACCGGGAAAACGATCTTGAACGAGATGAAGACACCAGAGAGAGGAGAGCATTCTACCAAAATGAGTATGATCCAGTGCAAAAGCGAGCCCAACCAGTATAAATAGTCGATGGCGTCGAAGAGTGCAGGATCAAGAACAAAAGTCTCTTGTATGGAACCCATCGAGAACCCAATATCCACCAAGAGCGTTCCAAACTCAAGGCAGCGTAGTTCTTTCAGGTACAAGAGACCATCGTTCATTCATTGATGCATCTACGACGTCTGGATGATTAAGAGGTGACGAGTATTGTAGATGGGTTGGTTGGTGGTTAGGCAGGCTGGGATATCGACTTACTTCTCTTGACCAGCCGGCTCGTCCTCTTCAGCATCATTCTCCTCGGGGGAGACGACGACAGAAGGACTATTTGCCGATAGGGCTGGAACTCCGAATGAGTTTGTAGACCCAAAGCGGAAAGAAGATCCAGTGGAGCTTCTGACACCAAAGGTTGTCGCAGCTCCAAATTGAACTGCAGCCCCAGAACGAGTGATGACAGTTGGGAGTGAGGGTGCCACTGTAGCGCCCTCACTTACTGAAGATGGAGTTGAAGGAGCTGGCGCAGTGACAGCAGCCTGTGTTAAGAGAACGCTCGGGGATCCCCAGCCTGGATGTGCAGGTTTAAAGTAACTGGACACATTTGGTGGAGCAGAAAAAGTCTCTTCAACTGCTTCGGCAGGATGAGGGGATTCCTGATGATCCTGTTCATTGTCATCCTCGGAATCCTCATAGTCAGGGAGATCTGGGATACCATTGTTTCCCGAAATGTCCCTCTGATCGTCACCCTCGTCACCCTCGTCGTCCTCGTCGTCCTCATAATCCTCATTGCCAGAGAGGGTCGTGGGGCCGACATACTGAGATTCATCAAGTTGGTCGTCATCCTCATCGTCCTGATTCTCAGAGACGTATCGGAAATTCTCGGGTTGCGATTCAACCTGAGAATTGGTGACAGCTTCCGCCTCATTGGTAACAGCTTCCGCTGGCTCATAAGGAGGGCTAGCAGGTTTGCGCTCTTCTCCATGATCTGATGCACCATATAGATCATCCACAGAAGCAGCAGGAGCAACAGATCTTTCACGATCAAATTCGGGATCTCCCATGGTAAGAATGTGGACGCCACAGTGGTTGCATCTATTTCCATTGTAGCCACGGTCATGACTACACTCCCATCTATATGAACCCCGAAATCCGGTGAGACCAGAAGCTGAACCAGACTGTTGAGTGCTAGTAAATACATCTTCTTGGGCTCCGAGTTGAGGAAGACTATCAGAGTCATCGTCGTCGCTGTTGATGTCGTTGACATCATCATTCTTGTTATCCTTGCTGCACGGAGTTGGTGTGCGATAACGACGAGAGCGACCTTCCTGGGCACGTTTCTCATGACCATGATTTCCGTGAGACACGCCTCCTTGAGCTGGATCACTTTTTTCGATGCCAGGAACTACCTCACCTGCGGCAAAAGAACGACCTATACTCTGGAAAGAATCTTTCAACAACTTATTCTTTGCTGTTTCTATCTTAAGAAGCTTCCTGGTTAGCTCGAGATCTTCTTGATCTTGAGTTGCTTCGGGAACTTTTTTGTTAAGAACATTGACGGCGATCCTATACCCCTCAACGACGTCCTCGAGTTTCTGGCCTTTGGCCTTAAATTTTTCAGCGACGTCCCAGATTTCGTTGACATTGATCTGATACTTTTCAACGGTGTCCACGAGCTCATCGTTTCTTTTGTTTAGTTGCTTATTGTCGTCCTTTAAAGAGCCAACCAGTTTAGTAAGACGTTGTACTTCTTGGCTGATACGTGGGTGTTCTTCAGCAAGTTGGATGAGGTTGTTTCTCTGAAGTCTGAGCTTATGATTCGACTGTAAAAGCTGCTTCATGCTCTCTCTGATTTTATCATTTTCAGCCCGGGACGCCGCTTCCTGTTTCTCAATAGCCTTGATTCGTTCTTCCATCTCAGCAAACTTGATAGCAATCTCGTCGCACTTGCAGGTATTGGATGTGCCGATCTTTGGAGGGCCAAGTTCCTCCTTAGCAACCTCGAGGTCGCTCGAAGAAAAGTCCTGAGGCGAAGCAGGAAGATGGGCTTCCGCCTCCGTGGCAGCCAAAGGGCCTGTAAGATCGACAGCGGAGTGCGGTGTAAGCTGCTCGACGACACTCTCATTATCGGCTTGGCCAGCTGTACCAGTGACCGCAGAAATTGGAGCCTTTGCCGTGACACCGTTTTCTTCGCCGACCAAAACTGGAGCGGCAGCCGTGCTTTCGACTGGCTTTGGAGAGGGTGTAGAAGTTGATGATCCAGCATCAACTTCCTCCTTGGGAGCACCACCAGCAGCGCCAAATACTGGTGTGTCTTCAAGACCAAGGACTACCCTCTCCACTTGAGGGTAAGTCGTGGCAGCCAAATCAGATTGACCACTTGTTGAATTGGAACGAGGGGCATCACTTCTCTCAACGCGTGTTCGCTTCATAGGTTCAGAAGGTTGCTCGCCAACGCCTTCGTCGCCGCTGATAGTCTTTGCGCTTCTCTTCCTCTTGGAAGGAGAGAGCGGCTCCAAAGTTGGAACCATGGCATCGGAAAGCTACAGATTTGGAGTTAGCAAGTGTCATGGTGGAATCGAAAGTATGTGATTAAATAAAACAATGATACGAAAACATCTTGTAGTATGGTGTGCCGAACAAAAAACTGTGTCAAAATCAAAATGAAAGCTTGAAGCTTCAGAAACAAAGAATGTTCACATTGATGAAATGTGAAATGGGATTCAAGGTAGGGGAACATTATCGGCTATCGAAAAATATGAAAATGGTAAACAGATAGAACTTACTGCATTGTTACCACCAGATGGTAGTTGCCCGCTTTTAGCTGGAGCTTTCTTGGCAGGTGAACGCATATTTGCGACCGGTGCGACATTTTTGGAGATACTTGAGGCGTAGGAGGCTTGGTCTTGATCTGCAGATGTCTTCTTGACAGGAGACTTTGATCTCGTGATTGGCGGCATGATTCGTGAGGAATGAGGTTTAAGAGTTGATGGTAAAAAGAGGAAGGATTCGTAAATAAGGTTGTGGTTGAAGGTAAGTAACAAGGACTTTCGAGAGACGAAGCGCTTTCAAGAAGTTATTGGTAAAATTGTTGTTATGTGGTGCTGGGCAACACGTAAAGTAAAAAAAGACTTGTATGGGAATTGGACGTATGGAGAAGTCGTCTTTTTCAAGAGAGAGAAGAGTTTCCTAGTGGGAAAGTAAAAGAGAAGTAGTAAAAGAGTCAGAATGGGTAATGTGCGTTGTAATATTGTACCAGCGAGATTGATTGAATGTTTGCGAGTAGTACGACGGTTGTCAAGTATGATTGATGCTTTGAATGGATTCTGAAAATTTTGGATGTAAAGAGGATGGAGGTTGAGAGAAATTCTGAGAGGGAAGAGGATCGTTTTGTGCCCAAGAAAGTACTCGCTAATTAAACTTGATGAAAACTCTGCTCGGCTTAGCGTTGGCAGTATTCAATTTTTGAGGCTTTTGATAGTATATATTCACTTCAAATAATCTATTCGCTTAGCGTTCTGCGGCAGTTTCCCAGCAAAACCTCAATACCTAATCACGGAAGATCAAGTGCTCTAATATTGTTCTACTAACTTCAATTATGGTACTCATAGTAATGTGATGATTATATTTTACCATAGAGAATACCTCAATCTGCTATTGAGAGGTTGTTTGACTCTTGATGGCGGTGGAAGAGGAAGAGCTCAATAGAAAGTGAGAGGCGCGGAAGATCCCGCTGTGTCTTTCATCTCGGGAACAATCAAGAATTCAAGTATCTAATTCACTTGTATGACTCAACAAGTTCTTTATCACAGGAAATTGCATATCAAAATGACGGCCATACTGTTGCCTAGCTCACAAGGTATGAGCACGTTTCCCAATGTCTCAATTTTTGTGGCTAATTAGAATTGAAAAGCGGGATACGGTTTACTCCGCCTTCAACTCTCATTATTAATTAGTAATAGAAAATGAATGATACTTTGAACACTGATAGATGACACCAAGATACGAGTTCGGCCTCGTGGTATGTTGAAGTCATGAGGCTGAGGCCGTATTTGGAGAGAGGCACAGTGGTGATCAGATTTACACCATGATAGTGAAGTCATTGTAAGAGGGTGCCGTATTGAAGCTCCAGGTAGAATCGAAGAGGCATTCTATGAGATTTGGTTAGTGGGCAAGATTAGAGAGCAACAAGATGAATGTCACTTTTCACGGCATAGGATAGGTTTCTGGATATAAGTCAAAATTGTAGACAAGATCTGATATGTAGCGAGTACTATATACAACTTCTGTCATCGGTGGTATTTCTATCTCAGCCGTGGACATTGAGAACGATATAAGTAGAACCATACAAAAGTGACCAAACCATTTCTTGCCACAGCCATCATCATGAGCCTAGAATTGAGATCACAGACTTGGAGAACTATTCAAAACATATGGAGTACCCTTCACTGCAGATTCCTGCAGGTAAACAACAAACGTACACCACCATTTGTGGTTACCAGTATGGATTCGGGGAGACCACGCCTCTCAATCGTGGCAAATATTAACAGTAAGAAAGTGAACGTGGAAGTGAAGGTATTTTAGACCGAGGACCTAGGAATTTGGCGTTGCGGGCAGTAATATCGATTTGTGAAACCAGAATATCGTAAATTTAGGTGAGAGTCGATGGGGCATCTTACACCCAATATACGAGTCGAATGTAGCCGTGAGAGAGTTAGAAGGATATCCACAGTCTTGAGGCGTCGACCGGAGCAGAGCCGACATAGGGAATGATGTGACAGAAAAATTGAGCTGTGAAACTTAATGCATCTTGTATCCAGGATATATGGGTAGTTGTATTGTTTGTGGTAGTATCGTGTGTACTAGAGTTGAGGTCCAGAGATTGGCCGGAACAAAGTACCAAGTAATAAGTGTGGTCTGGGATCAAGGACAGGATATAGAGTCTGAAGGTGCTTCGAGTTTTGTCAGGACGTCTCCGTTCAAAACTCAAAGGCATCCAAAGATTCAATTCGAGTCAATGCGATCGACTGTGCGGTAGGTAGTTGTGTGTTCTTGGTGGTGAGTCTTTTCGAATAGCTTGTCAATATTGAGCTTTCGGCAGACGGGAATCGGAAATTCGAAATCATTCAGCTGCCCATTAGAGCTGAATCCACCTTAGGAGAGCCACTCCTAAGGCTTCCTGGCTCCCTCCGGGCAACTTGAAGTCTTTCTCGTAATCGATGGTCTTGCTTCATTGCTCAGGCGGTCCATGCTATGTTATAGACATGTTGATCGAATGGATGATCTAATGCCTGCTGATATCTTCAAGTTAGCTGCTGCGACCTTTATAAGGAAGTCTAGGACAAGGTTCGGTAACTGACTATGATTTGAAAAGACAGCTAAGGAGATTCCTCGATTGTACCAGGAAAGAGAGATCTATCAGGTGTGTTCCAAAAGCGACAATCAGACTCGTAAGTGTTGGGCGGATCCGGTAACTTAGGGGTCACCGAAGGTGTAACGTATCGAAAAGGAACGGAAGAGCCGGTTCTCTGAATTTATCATAATATCAGCAAAGGAAAAACAGAAGGAGCCTCTAGGAGACCTTTAAGGGTGGAATGAGAATGTTTCATACCTTTGGGTTTGATGACCTAGAGATTGTATCAGAAGTTCCTTCGGCCAGTCTTTCGTTGAAGCTCATCTCTTCTGGAACTACTTCAATTGACTGGATAGGAGTATCGTAGTTCGTAACGCCATTGTTAGAGCTATGATACAGAGCCATCAGTGTCTCGGCAGCAATCTCGGCAGCTTTTTCATCCGCGAGCTTCCTTAGCTTTTCCGCCAGCTCCTCGTCTGATATCTCGTAATTGACAGATATAAGCTCGGGAGTCTAAGGAAAGTTAGCAGAAGCATAAATTCCTCACGCCGGGAAGAATCTTACCTTTCGACCTTCGTACAGTACATAAGAAGCCTGGTTAATGCCCATAGCTTTTAGTGTTCTGTACTTGTCTTCAAGTGTATCGTATTTCTCTTGTAACTCAGCCTTCTCCATTTCCTGTTTTGCTGCAAGAACAGATTGCTCTTGCAAGTCAGCCTTAACTGCTTCATTTTTGGCTTCGAGACTTTTATTTTTCACTTGTGACTCAGTGCTAACTGCCTCAAGCTTGACTTCAAGAATGTTATGTTTGTCTTGCAAAATCTTAAAACTTTCAAGACCGCAAGTGGATCTTTCCCTCCAATATTCGGCATCTGAACGGTACTTCTCAATGGTGTCTTTTAGCTCTTCCTCTCGAGCAACACTCTCATTATCGAACTCCTCTCTGACCTCAAGCTTGATTTTCAATGCCCTTATTTCATCGTCTTTCTGCTGAAGAAGCTGTTGGAGAAATTTGTGATCTTGCTCCTTCAAAATACCCCGACAAGCTGTGGAGGCAGTATCCTGGGTGACTGAGTCAACCATGTGCCGGTCATGGTCAGGAGGTGAAGTGGAAGAATGGCCACGAGAAACATCAGGTAGACCACCAGAGACATGACTGATGGAGCTTTCGACGCGCGAAGTTGTGAATAGGATTGGCTTAGATTTGCCATGAACTTTTCGTTGGGGATGATCGGTTGACTTCTTGAGTGGTGTGAGCGGAACCTCTTCTCGTCTAGCGCGCTTGGTGGGTTGCTGCTCATCGTTGTTGTCGAACTCGATGACATGCTTGAGCGCGTCTTTTGGGGAGGACGAAGTGGAAGCGGGTGTGCGACTAGCATCTCTAGAAGCGTTATTCATGGTAGTGGAATTCATGGTGAGAATTTGTAGAATGATTTGTCAAGAAAAAGACGTGTGGGACTTCGAGAATTTAATGGTAAAAGGAGGAAGCTTGAAAGGTTTGTCTGTTTAAAGAGTTGTTGAAAATTGATTGTTGCGGGAATGCAAATTTTGGTCACTAGGATTTGGAATTTACTTTGTAATTGTTGCAGGTTCAAAATTCGAAAAGTGCGAATTATAAATTCATAAATTTTGGAGCTGCTGTATCATATCGAGTAGAATCCAGAAGCTGCGCCTACGATCAAAGGCGATTAGCGAAATCTCATTTTAATTTTTACAGAAGTGAATATTCAAGACTCGACTAATGGGTAATCTCGCGATGTTGTCCGTATTTTTGAAACAACTAACAAGCATAGTCAAAATAATACAAGCTAATAAGAGCTGCTTCACTATTTCTATATAACACTCTTGGCTACAAGTTGCCGCTTCTAGAGAACTACGGAAAACAATGAGTCCAGTTCATACCACAGAAACATTGAAAGGTCTAGTACCAAGTAATCCTGTATAAATTCACTCGTTGAATGTCTACAAGACGGGAAGTATAATGCCGAACGTGAAATATCAAAATGATTGAGTGTTTATGCTTGTCCTTCTCATATAGGGACACTGTTGAGTGATATTACATATTGATTAGAACTCAAACTAAACAGCCAATTGTATGCTTGAACAGGTGAGCAGCTACAACACTAAAACATGCAAGCGGTCAAACATGAGTAAGCACGCTCATGGCTCTGATAAATTAATCTGTAATTCAGTGAAGGGAAGAATAATTTTGATTCACCATGTACTCATCAACGCCCCATCCAGTTTACTCGCACTTTATTTTGTCATTTTACAACTGAAGAAAGCTTTTTCGTAACAATTGGGGAGAATATCAACACGTTCTTTCATGACAGATCTCAAGTAAATATAAGCAGAAGTGGGATAAACAATAGTCAATAAGGCAAATCTATCTCCTTGTGGAAATATCTCAGAGGCGCTTAACAGAATTCTGCAAGCATCGGTGAATGATACAACGAATGAAGTACACAGAACCTTTCTTCCCCTGCTTTAGAGGATCTTTAACGAGGAACTTGCCCCTGAGTGAAAGGATTAGAAGCAAAGTTGACGATGGCGGCCATCAGCATCATCTTTGATGCGGTCCGTTAAAAAGAGCAGCGAAAGTCCAGAGCTGAGGGAAAGTGTTGTTTCCACAAACAAGGGAATTCGAATCCCACTATAATGATATTTCCATTTCCATGTAAAGTCTTAAAAGCACCATCAATGTCCTCAATGAATGATATCGGCATCAAATTTTCATGATGTACTTAATTGAAGCCTTTAGTACTGGTTTTTTTGGATAATGATTCTACCTAATCCACCCCAAGAATGATGATCCTGACGAGAACAACTTGTTTCCTTCGTTTCTCCCGAGATAGCAACTCATAAAATGCTAGTAGCATTCAAATTGTTGCCTCACATTGCACGAGACATCCAGTTGGCGGTCATAAGGGATAAGCATAACTTCCAAGCGCAACAACCTTGGTCCATACTGCTTTCATCTCCGTCAGCACCACCAGAGAAAGAGTTCTTGCTGAGTACTTTCGGACCATTAGCATCCGTTGACATTCGGCTCCTGGGAGTCTCATCTTGTTCTGTTTTATCTGTATTGTCTTCCATATATAGAGGCTCCCAAATAGGCATGTGTGAGCGATGTTCTTGACTGCCAACTGAATCTAAGCGGGGCATATGCATGGTGTTGAAAGGTGTAAGATTCGCTTGTCGCTCCGATTTGTATGAAGTAAAAGGTAAATCGCGAGTCCATGGCTTAGATTCTCGTCGATGGAATTGTCCGGCTTCTTGATATGCAGATATGGTGGTTTCGTCGTCAGAAGATAGGGAGTTAGAGCGATGGCCTTGAAGGATCATCATCGCGAACAGTTCAGTCAATTGACTTGATAGTACAATTCAAACAGCAACAAGCAATTGATAATATCGATGAGAAAGTGAAGTTGTTGATTAAAAATCTTTGGGAGGACTTGATACGTTAGACCATGAGATAGAAAGTGAAAGATATGGGAAAGAGGATCAACCTGTCGACAAATATTGAATAACGGGTTTATAATTGTATCTTGCGAAGGTTTGAACGGGTCATGAACTATTCATGTCACAAAATATACCCACTATCTTCACACTTGGGAGAAAAAGTCAAGAGAAGTACTAGCAAAAGTGCAAACTTTCGGTAACTGCTATGGTGTCAATGACTATTTTGGAAGGTGCTCTACGGATTAGCCCTGCCATATTTTTTATCATAATCCTTCTTCAATCTTTGCTACAAGCAGGCCTCCTGTTACAAATTGAGGAAGGTCAAATCTTCTACCATTTAAACATCAAATCCTTGACATTGAAACACGGATATGACTAATTTGATCTCCACCAACTCACCTGACTCCACATGTCTCCACCCACAAAGCACAAGTAATATATACTAAAGATTTTTCACTCCAGCATAGAATGAAGTAAACATTCAGCTCCTTGATAGCTTCTATAGTCCAATGGTTAGGATTCCACCCTTCCAAGGTGGAGGTCGGCGTTCGATTCGCCGTGGTTGCATTTCTTTTTTGACTTTCCTGGTTATGAAGTTTTCACACGTTCCTTTATGACCTGAATCCGGCTCATTGTCTTCTCCGTTTTTGCACTCAAATACTATGTCTGGGTAGATTCGTTTTGGAAGTGCTTAGATTTCCGATTCCTCAATTGTATTTTATGGTCCGTGGTTGTGTGTTCTCGCTTGATTTCGAAGGGTGGGGTACCGAAATAGGGGATGCATCCATGTGTGGGGGCGGTAACGTCGAAACCTTGGGCATTGGTAGCTTGTTTGTCTTGTCGTTTTATCTCATGCCTGATTCTACTTGTTATATCAAGCTAAACTTAGCTTCTACATATAATCACCCTTCTTGTTCTCGGATTTGGACATTCCCGATCCTGACATTACGAGTCTCGGCATCACCATCTTATCTTATTAGAACAAAGTATTGCATGAGTCATTGATATGTCATAAAGAGCTGACAGGTATTTGCATAATGGTAGTTTGAGCTAAGTGACATATAGGATCTACATTACATGTTTGCTACCAACAATCAGATGAACTACACGTAGGAAATATGATCGGATCATAAATAATAGCCATATTCGGAGCTCCCTTTTGCAGTGGAGTGAGCTGGTTGTGACCAGCTTTACCAACTCACCCAACAGTTGTATTTTCTACCTATTTTGGAAAATGTTTGAGAGGCGAGCTCTGGATAGATTGGAGTTTCAAGGAAACTGAAGATATCGAATTTAACAAGTCTTGTTCTTCTTTGTAGACAAGGAATTGATTTTTTAAGTCAATACTCCGAATGATTAGATCTTCCCTTCAATTAGTCACTAATAAAAGAGAATATACTTGTTTTCTGGCTATGAGCTCCTGGTTGGTGAGTGATTCTCACAGATAGTCTGCGGCAGATCGCTGTATTCACGAGAGCTAGATATTTATTAAGCACCCTTGCGCCCCAATATCTATCTCTAAACTGTGGTCACTTGTGATTCGGGGCACATCTCGTACTCAAGCATCTAGAATTTATGATTGAAAATCCACGTGATTTCCATTCAATAAACCAGCATTATTGATTTACAACTTTCCTCTTTGTGGCATGGTTTGTTATCAATGCCACTGAGTATTGCACGGCCTCTCTCAAATCATCTTAAGAGAGGCAATTCACTTTCCGTTTACCACTCCAGATCTGACTTGGAATGTATTTCGAGTGGCCTAGTGCCTTGGTCTTTGGCCCTTCCTCTTCCTTATAAGCTCGCACTTAATCTTCTCCAGAGACTTCCTCTCCTCAATCAAGACACTCAATTCATTTACCATTCGGAACAACAAAAAGTCAAATTTCCAACATTGATCATTTCGATCACATAAACTTACCTCTTCCTATTACAAGGTGTTCTCGTTCATCAAGTCTTCATTTCCCCTCTCACGACATGTCTCGTTTCAACAGCCTCGTTGTTTTCGTTATCTCCATCTTCTCGCTCCTCACTACTGTCATGGGAAATACCTTGCAATTCCTGTCGCGCGATTCCAACGAACGCACCATCTTCTTCACCCCGAATGATGGCTCTGCTGGGATTCCCAGCTTCTTTGTTCCGGCGAATGCTGTAAGCACCAATTCAGTTGTTCAATTTCCCCAAGGGTAAGTCCACCACCTAATTAGATACCAGTTCTCCAAATTACTAACTATATCTTAACTCAGCTGGAGCGGCTCCTTCAAAGCTGTTCTTTCAGGAGAAAACCCAGACGTACCCAAAATCACTGGTGATATCACATTCCAGGGCTGGCAAGGAGAAACTTATTATACTGTTTCTGCTGTTCAGAATTGTTGTGATAACTCGGGTATTCGAACTCTAGCGCCCAAATTTGACAGCCCTACATCTGGTTGCATTCAAGCACCATTTCCCTGTACTGAGTCGTACTCCAAACCTGGTGATATTCAGGTCCAGAGCACTCCGGCAGTAGATTTTATGTGTTTCTTAGGTGCCGTCTAGTTGGTGTCAGTGCGAGTTTTCTGCTTCTTCAAACGCAAGTTCCTTTCATAGTCAAGTATCATCAAGCTAACAGTGAGACTTATAGTTGACCGGAGTCAATCCTAGTATCAAAGGATCTCTCGAGGAACATTGAATACACAAAGAGCTCAAATTTGTGGTAACATGGAGAACATGAATCTGGCGGGAACAGAAATTCATCGGTAGTCAAGAGTGGCAAAGGTGGCATCATATGGCTGGCTCCAATAATGTAACTCTCCTTTCCGTCTTCCAATAGCGTTGCATAGCTATAAATCAAGGATTTACATGATAAAAATAAGTATCAACTTGTGTAATTGTTGAATGTTGTTGTTTCGACCTATTTGTCTTTTTGATACCTACCCACAGAAAATCTTTTATCGATAGAGATTATAGACAGCCAGACTAGGGTATAATAAGCTCCGCGTTAGATTTCATATCAAGTTGGTAGTATCCTGATAATATGGACAGAATCTACCTGCAATTTGATGTGTTCCTAAGCTTCATTCTCTACCTTCGCTTGAACGTTGCTTCGCGGTATATTTCGTCTCTCGAATGAATGTGTATAGAGGTTCGTAACAGAATAGATTGGCTTGTATATATGTGACTCTAAATTGTAGTTCGAGATCGTTGACGCTTTTGTCCTGATTTTGTGTGTGGTCCTTCCAAAACCCTCCATGTCAAGCGATTTCCCAGTCATCCTTCTCCTGCTGTTCTTGATCAACATGTAGAGCAACATGGAACTAAACTAAACGCTAGTCTTCTGAAAAATTGTAAATGGCGAGCATATGGAGATTCGGTTAATTTTGATCTTGTCTCATTAGGCTGGCCATTAAATACACACAGGGTGCCAGGGAACGATGGTTGGATCTTGATGCAGCCCGATGATGACAATGAACACGCACCAAGACCATAACGTTGTAGAATAACTACATCTCCTCTTTGTCGGATTTATTAAGTATGTTTTTAGCAGCTATTCACACTTTGATAGAATAGTTCCACTTAATCCACGCTTGATTTAACCATCTCCGTGAATGTTGGAGCAATAATCCTTTCTTTATTATTCACTGTATAAAAATAATCACATCGCGATAATGCCTAATTCTCGGCATATATCAAAGAAATTCTGTATCCTGCCAGGTCGATCTATACCGTTGTTTAAACCTTTTAATAGACAGCAGAGGGCATTGAAGCTGATAGGTTGCCTTACAACACGGCAATTGGTATTTTTTTGGATGCCAAATTGAAGATTTCAAGCCATGGAGTCTCAAGAGTTCACAACCATCAACCCTATTTTCTATCATTCTAGGCAGCAAAAGGAAATGTTATACTCTGTTGAATCACTGGAGAAAGTCAATTCACCAGAACCACACATAACAACAAAAGAAGGTGGTGCCATCCAAGCTACCCCAAAAGCGCTCACTGTAGCTATCTCAGGATGCTCCTCGTCAGGAAAAACAACTTTGGCATTACTACTTTCAGAGATATTCTCCTCTTCTCCAACTGCAAAAGATTCGACAGGCATCACATCTCCACATATATCAGAAGAAAACAATCCAGGAAACGCACAAGCTAGACACCCCTTCACAACCACAATTCACCAGGACTCTTTCTTCATTCCAAAAGCTGAATGTCCATTGGTCCACTTCAACAGCGCTCCTAGCGACGTACATTTCATAAAAGAAAGTCTTGCTCAAAAGAATGATAATCCAGTCTATTTCTACGCCCGGGATGACGCAAATGGGGAAGCAAATGTACAGATCACCGGACCAAATACTGATTGTATGGAAGCGGTCAACTTTGGAAATCTACTACGAAAGGTCCAAGCTACAAAAACTAATAATGCTGAGCCAGAAAAAGATGCTCAATTTAAAGATGACGCAGATAAGAAGAAATTGCTCGAGCAATATTCCGAGATGATCGGAAGCATGCGTAAAAAGGTTAGAGAATGCTTGTCCTTAGTAACAGTTAATCATGTCCTGGGAAGTGGTACTGTTGCAGATTATAACCATGGATGGGTGTTCGTTGAGGGATTCCTATTGTTCAGCAGAGCCTTGCCTTCTGGTGATGGAAGCTCATGGCTGGATGCATCCTCAAAAGTCGAAGGCTGCTGTGCAGGGCGACCAGAAAAATTTCGTCAAGAATTCGAGAGAGATGCTACGTTGAAGGAGAATAAAAATATGAGAGCAAAGGAAGAGATTGTTCTGGCAAATGCAGCTTTGATGCAAGAGTTCGATATCAAACTATTCTTGCCTACTAGCAAGGGGGTCGCTAAAAAGAGGAGACTGAGCAGGCTCCCGTACATTGACTTTCCAGCTGGTGGAAGATATCCTGGACAGATGTGGAAGTCAGAGGGATACTTCGAAGGAGTCGTTTGGAAGGGTTATGAAGATTCATTCGGTTGGTTGTTGAGAGAGACCGGAAAGGAGAATGTCGACGGCGTGTTTGTTAGAACTACTGTCGATGACACAATTGAGAATACTGTTTACTGGGCAATTGAGATCATTCTTCAATTTTTGAAAAGAGGTAGCGGGGTAGTTTCAATGGACAATGCTCGAAGACTTAAGGTCACAGGTACTCATCTCGGACAGTAGGGAGTTTTCTGAAGTCTCCTGATATAGTGAGGATCGCCCCTTTGGCATCTAGGCAGTAAGGGGAGCTAGTTTGGCATTTGATATAAGACAATTGAGATTCTTCTGGTGCTAGTGGTATTCCATAGATATTAATGATAATGAAAAGTCGTAGAATCGTTGACTCCAAATTTTAAACTTGCCATTTCACAGTGTTAAAGTTGTGGTTGGAAAAAATGGCAGCCTTGCGCAAAAGGCTACAATTTCTAGCATTTAAACCTCAACGACCTTCGAACCTACATTTCCTCATTTGTTTACAATCAGCAACCATGTCACACCTTTATAATCCTCTTGCAAGAGCTCAACAACTATACCAAAATACCTCAAGCAACAGACTTCCAGCCGAACTTCAAGACAGCATTCGGTTCTATACCGCACGACTCACGCAAGCCGCAGGCATTCTGCTCGGACTTTCCCAAGATATCACAGCTCAAGCAAATGTTCTTCTCTTCAGATATTGGCTTGTGGATGACTTGATGCAATATGAATACAGCGTAAGTGATAAATTGGAAGTGTATCATTGATTTCCTAAGATAACAAGTCCTCAGGATGTCTCAGCAGCTACCCTCTACCTGACGGCCAAAGTATCCGCGTCTCCTCGATCCTTTCGCAGCATAACGAATGTATATGCGTATCTCCTCTCTCAATCCGCAACTCTCACAGGTTCTTGCGAAGCCGACAATAATCCCTCGTCGTACTATCTTTCCGAATCTGCTTACATATCCTATCGTACACGACTTCTCAACATTGAAGGCCAAGTTCTGAATGGTCTGGGATTCAATACACACGTCGCTCTTCCCCACCCTCTCGCGATTTAGTATCTCCAAACTCTCGACATATTTTCATCAGCGCATAGAAATGGCAGTGGCAAAGCGGTCGCAAAAAAGACAATACAGTATCTTAACACAGCGTTGCTCAGTCCGCAGATGCTATATTTAACACATCAGCCATGCGCATTAGCAGTGGCGGCAATATACCTAGCGGCAAAGGAAGAGGGGATCAAAATGCCTGAAGAAGAATGGTGGGAGGTATTTGATGTTGAGAGGGAAGAGTTAGGGTTTTTGGTAGTAGGAATGAGAAGTTTAGAGGGCGTGGCACGGAGGGGCAAAGAAATATTCGGGGAGAAGATGGTGGTCACTAAAGATGATATTACAGAAGAGTTGGGGAAGAGGGGACTGGGTCCAAGTAACGGGACTAGTAATGGTCGTAGCAAGAAGATCGATGAAGAGGATGAAATGATGAGATTGATGGATGAGAGGATGGAAGATTCATAAACCTTCTGAAATGTGGAAGGCATGGAGCTCAAGAGGGAAGTTGATCATTAAACCGTGTGAAAGTCGACAAAAGACCTTCGAGCATATGGTCTTTGCAATCATATGACATATATTTCTCGACCTTACGGGACGCAAAATAATCTTGATAAAGGCTATGCATTCCGACTAATAAGCAAGATGGAGATGATGCATTGTGGGCATGTAGTATGAGATGTACATTGGCTGATGGGCTTGTGTCTAATACTGGGGATAAGGGCCATTGCCCTTTCCGGTCACCAGCGCAAAACCAACCAGAACAGCCAAGAGGAAGAAACCATCCCAAGCTTTACAATATCGCTGGCCAAATATCAGGATCGGTATTGGAATAAAAGCCAAAGACTAGCAACAAGCAATCTGTTAGGAACACTACTACATGTTTATTTTGAAAACTGCTGTCAAGTTAACAAATCCTTTGATCGAGCTCTATCTCCTTCATTGTCCCAGCCCCTTGCCATATGTTGCTGCCTTGGTCTACTTGTACAAGTGTAGATTGTCCCACATTCAATCTCTCATCCGAATCACCCAGTCTCGTTTGTGTTCGCAATATAGAATCATCAACTTTGCGCTTTGGTTTTGACATTCGTTCCAGGCGGTAATAACTATTGTTTTCTGTGGAATCGTTCGTGCTTGGAGACTTGAAAAACGTCATTTTGATGAAAGATGGTAGATGTGGTAAGCAACCGCAGATGATGCCAATGTTAACCTCAGCAATACTGTGTATGTATACAAGTCAATCCTCTGTAATAATAGGAAAGGATTTTCACTTGCCTCCAGAGGAGTATAGGTACTAGACTGTAAGTCTTGTCCAGAGTACCGCCAAGATGTAGCGTTTCATAAAGACGCAGAACACTGGCGGTACAGGCTCTGTTGAAAGTTATTAGATTGCATTTCTCTTTGAGGAGGATACATACAAAATGCCAGCTCCAAACACAGTCGAGACTCCAATCTTCCGCATTGTACCAGTTTTCAATCCCCAAATCAATGGTATCGGCAGGAGCAAAATCGTGAAATCACTAATGATACTCATGGCACAATCGGCAAGGAATATGGAATTCTCGTTAAGACAAGTGCCTTTCCTAGTTAGAGGATCCCAGAAATGGGCTACCGGCCAGCATATGAATATCTTTGCTGCTGTTGCAGGAACATAGTATAGTGCCATGAAGCCGATTAGCACTCGTATCGCCCACCAAATCTTATTGTTGACGCCAAAGATGCGAGACAAGAGAAGTAGAATTGCGACCTTGGTCGCAAAGACTTGCGGCCCGTATAACATCTGAGCCACATAAACCAACTTTGCATGCGACGTCAATGTAGATTTACTTTATATATTGCTTAACTCACCTTTCCAAACATTTTGATCTTTGTAGCTGGAACGTCCCATTGATGGACTCCAGCGCCATAATGGTTCACTATCATGTATTAGAGTTGTTTGCGTATGTGTCCCCTGCTTGAAAACTTGCAGGATAATGCCATTCCAGAGTATATAAGGGTGCCAACCTGCGTGTCCAATCAGCATTTTGGAGTCTCAGCAAGAGTGTCGCTGAGATGACTTACCCAAGCCACTATGCAAGCATCTTCTCACATCAGTAAGTTTTCTCGAAACTTAAGATTTTAAAGCTTACAGTCATCTCCCGTCGTCTTTCCATGTATAAAGACTCTCGTATACAGTCGTACAATGACGAATACAGTGACTACTGGCACACAGACTGACTGACAAAGAATATTATACTTAGCAATGCTAGGTGGGTTGACAAAATTTGGAATGACTCCAGACGGCGGAGGAAGAGCACCTTCAATTGCTTGACGCCCAAAGAGATCCATATCGGTGTAGTATATTATATGAAATTGTTGTAGAAACAAGTGCAAAGTTTGAGTTGCATCAATAACATTGTTTTCTGTCCGCAGACTAAAGTCATCACTTCGACCAGGAGAGAAGTCTAATGGTTGGGACTTCCCTTAGTGGGCAAAGTTACCAAGTAGCTATCTACCTATGCTAGATGATTTAAACAAAATATTCTGAAGGTAAGGATCTGGATACAAATTCGTAAGATGCTTTTGAGCTAGTCGTAGTCATGAAACAAGACTATCTGCAAAACAATGACTGGTACAATGAGATGCAAATTCATGGTAGCCAATTAAGAAGCCGCAAGAATTATTATGTCAGAGTTTAATACCGATTCTTTGGGTTCAAATTCAAATTGGATTTTTAGCCTGTTTTCAACATTCAAGGTCAGGAATAATAGAGCCATTTACAGGTGAAAATCGCGCGTTGAAATCCAGAAAAACAGGAAGTGTCGTCAAAGGGTTTAACGAGGAAACGGGAAGGGACGTGATTTTTTCATTTCAACCGCTCCTGACCCATCCAAGTAGACTACTATACCAACATCAAATCCAACTATCCAACGCTGCATCGGTTACTGATATCGGCATTTAGTACTCGTCTTTGAAATCATCGAGCCCAGATATTTATATTGTCACTATTGGTTGGGCTTGAAGCGATTAATATGCTCTGAATATAACGTCCGCTAAAAGATCTTTGCCAAAATTTTAGAAAGAAAGAAATTGTGCAAATATGACCGAAGTATTACACGACATCAGTAGATGTCCGGTTCAATAAGGTCGGTATTCAAGATAGTTGGCAAGACCAAAGTAATGGATGCGATGCGGCACAGCCCTAAAAGTATACGACAATACATCCATGAAAGAAATTTATCCACGGAAGACTGATCCGTGCCCCCAAGTCCCTGACAAGTGGAGAAGCTCCAGGATCAACACAGTCTAATAATGCTTAGATCACTTAATGGCGGAACAAGCTTCTTAGTCGGCAAATGTGGTGTGTGGATTCAAGGAAGAGCATGGGAAGTTTCCCTCCTTCTGTATTTGTCAAGGTGTCCAGAATTTATAGATGGAAATGCTCTCATAGTTTTGTTGGATTGAGTTGGTTCATATCAGTCTTATCTCTGTTTTGCAAGGATTTATTCCAGGGTATCAATAATTATCCACGGATACCACACTAAAATCACGTGCAAAAGAGGATGGCAACGTACTCCGGGACCCAAATCTCCATCCTGCGTCACCATTCATGCCATGTACCCTTCATACTAACTTCTGTGTCCGCCAGACCCTCATTTAAATATATCGAAGGGACCCAGTACACTCCCACTGCTAAAGAGCACCCTCGTAATGCGGTAGGTTCAGTCAAAATCGAGCAGTCACAAATGCTTGCCACGGATCTTCTGTCTCCAATGCATTGACTCTCTGGGGACCCTGACAAAACTGCATGTAGGCTCGGATTCTTTACCGTATAAATATGTTCCTCAAGAAAATATACCAGGAAATAGTCAGGGTTTGCACAAGATGGCGTGCTATTTCCAGTCATGCCGTGGAAGGATGGAAGCTTCCGTCCGCTGCCCGGATCAAGCATCACATAATCAAAAAAGAACACCCCTAAACGTACAACTATTTCCAAATTCAAGTAATAGAAATGGTTAGACCAGGACTAGGCAGCCATTGATCGGAGATAATTCTCAAAAAGAGCATAAGCCACAGCATACCATAGCTGTAAGCTCAATTCCCGAGACGCGTTACTCGAGTCTGATCTCCTGCAGAAATACTCATAAACGAGGAGGCTAAAAGCAAAGAAACTATAAGCTAATGAGATAGTGTAATAACAGAGTACATTTCCGCAGTGTGGAAGCCTCTTACCTCTTCGACTCAGTCAGAGCAGACAAAATTGCTTTGAAAGGACCTCGTTGAATTATACCACTCTAATCAACAGCATAACTTCCAACACCACGATGGGCGAGAATATCGTTCAGGAGGATTATATGTTTAGTCGTGGATTTCGAGACTCGACACGGTATCTATATCCCAGATCTCATCAGAGGTTGTTGCAAACGTTTGACTAAGTTGAATAGACTTCATATTCAACATCTGTTGTGGAACATACGCTTGGGATGGCTGCTCCATCCTTCAATTCTCTTGCCGAAGGCTTCCCAGAAAGAGGATAAATTCTCCATCGCCGATATAGGAATTGGCAGTGCGTAAGTGTTTCAATGAGTCAATTGAATACCAACAACACACTGAACTTTTATCAATGCAGAGATTGGCTGCTAGAATTGTCACAGAAAGTCTCGCCGAATGTGCAACTTCATGGTTTCGACATATCCAACAAACTTTTTCCAGCAAAAGAATACCTTCCTTCAAACATGAACCTTGAGATTATCGATGCTTTCGGACCGTTGCCAGAACACCTCAAGGGAAAATTCGATATTGTTCACATTAGGGCTTTCACAATTGTTGTGAAAGGGGGCCATCCTGGAATTTTGCTAGACAATCTCATTGCTATGCTGAGTAAATACATCATATCATTTTTCGACATGACGGGTGAGAATATTGAGAGCTAATCTATGGATGAAACTTCAGAGCCAGGAGGATATCTCCAGTGGGACGAGATGGATTCTGCATCTTTCAGTGCCCATTCCCCAAACGAACGTACACCCAAAGTGAATATGGAACTAGTCATAGACATATTTCAAGAAATGTGCAAAAAGAGTGACCTAGCTTTTGGGTAAGTTGTTGATTCTACAAATCCCGGCAGAAAATGGCTAACCAAGCCTCTCTTGATTGTCAGATGGATCTCCAACTTGGCAGAGATATGTGATCAACAAGGCCTGAAAGTTGTCGACAGCATCCGCCTTCCGTGTAATGATATAATGAGACAAATGACAACGGATAATTATTTGATGGGCCTTGAGGATTTGGGATATGTTGTATCGGAGAGAGCGCTTGGGGAAAGAACAGCGTATAGAAAGGCGTTCAACAAAGCGGTGTTGGAGACAAGAGAAGGGGTCAGTATTTCTATGGATATGGTTATTGTTGTGTGTCAATTGGAGAAGAAGTAATTGCGAGGAAACGAGGTTCTAGATGTCTTGTAATTATGAGCTGCAAGATCGGATAAGTTATCCAGATCAAACGCGGAGAAAGATTCATTTGATTACGATTAATCCAATCACTTCATTTTCAAGACTTCAGCTTAATATGAAGAATCAATCCAAGAAGCCCAATTATTTCCCCACAATGTGGTCTTACTGACAGTTCCAGTGGCAGCCGTTTCCTAGATCAATAGTAAGTACATTTCTTCTGATCCGCTTACATGTCCATTTTACTCACATAAACCCTCGCAGATGTGCTTGAGCCAGCTCCGGTATTGGCATATTCCATAAATATTCTAACTCATGTCAACACTTTTCATTGAATAAAGCCATGGGGTGAAACATACGGTGTAGCACCAGCGGCAAGTGTAGTCCACCCAGCTGCGTTCACCACGTCTGTCAATACAGAGTTCTGGAATATTACACGAGCAAGTGCTCGCCATGGTCTTCCAAGATAGACCTTTCCTGTTAGACTATATCCGGCTGCTTGAGTAATCTACAAAAGTTTAGATATTTGTTCAAGAAATGGGGTGGAATATCCTACGGTGCTGCTGTCAATAATATACCAAGCAGAATCAGTAGCAAGTGTCCTTGAGTTTGCGGTGATTGCACCACCTCCGTTCGAAGCAATTGTACCTGGAAAGCGGTTAGAACGTTTTGCTGGCGTCTATTTTGCCGTTGCATTATCCGGGATAACAACATACATTCACCGAACCAAGCAGCAGCATTCCCAAATATATAGTCCACAGCCCCTTTCATGGTTAGTAATTGCCATTTTTATTCTTCGAGTTGTTCAAAATTTACCTTCAATATAACAGTTCGAGTAATATTGCTTGCCGGATTTGGCATAAAGAGTATCTTGGTAGCCAGTGAATGAGCATCCATAGTATCCTTGCTGGTCTCCACTGGCGGTTACAGCAACGGCCTAGAAAGGGTCATGTCAGTCAGTCAACCTCTCCCTGCTACAAGATATAGCTTGAAGAAGAAGAAAACAAACCTGAACTCCGGCTCCATAGGTATTTGCAAAGTTGACATTATAGGCCTTGAAATTGGCGCTTGTGATCTTGGCTGTAGAGCTAGCATCGAGGCCAATACTGGTAGAATTAATGCCATGCGTAATTGTTACTGTGTTGCTTTTGTATGTTCCAGTGCTGTCGCAAGTTAGTTGCCTGCCTCCCAAAATTAGAAGTGGGTATTTACTTTGTAGTGTATCCATAGACGGTGAGATTTCCTGCGTAGCTAATAGTCACTTGCTCGTTGTATGTTCCGCTGTATATAAAAATGCATGCAACAGCAGTTGACGACCCAAGGGCAGTCAAAGCAGCCCCAACCGTGCTATATTCGCCGGAGAGAGTACCACTCCCTCTCACTGTCAGGCACCCAGCGGGTGGGCTAGTTCGGCCAGCTCTTTTTTGCAGTAGAGGTGTTGCATCTATGGAACCAACAAATAAGAGAATGGCAAGTAAGAAACTCGGGATATATCTGAAAGCTGCCATGGTTTCAAAGATAGACTTCAGCAGCACACAGCGAATTTGGTTGATGACAAGTCAGTGGCGTATCCTAAACGCAAAAGTACCAGTATTTATACATAGTTTCGCTGTTCTAGATTTAGCCAAGGAATGAAGTTCGTTCAACATCTCACCCGCTCCAATTGAGATTGCAAACCTACCCCTCTGATTCCCTCGGTCAAAATACTGTAAATTCGTACATCCCTTCCTGCTCGCAGAAATGGTACGGAAATATCACAATTAAGCTTATTTTGCGGGGTATCACTACCCATTTTTCCGTTTGCATTGGCGACGGAAGATTTTGAAAATCCACGCGTCGGTACTTCAATTTAATCTTCAGGTTAAGAATGTGCCACTTTCGGTATATTAAAGGGGCGATGATGACAACGCACATACCACATGACGGTCCTGTATTCAGGCTCAATCCACGACCCCTACGATTTAGGCAAAGCTATCGCAGATCGTACAGAGGTTAAAAGCATTGTTAATCTCCGTATAGTAGGAACTCAATGGAAGGGTATGAAACAGATGGTTTTAAGCGACTCGAAACAAACATCTGGGGCTGATCTTGTCCTTAACTTGTAACATGAATACGATATCCATACGTGGAAATACTTCAGAAATGGACAATCGTTGAATGTTCCCTCCTCTTTCTTCGGGGGGCTAGTTTTGTAATCATGAAGTAGTCGATCCACATAGGTCAATTCATTTAAGTGAACGAAAGTAGCCCGTTGAGCCATCCAAGATACCAAACCCTTGAATATAAATTCGTGCTCTTTACAATCATTCTTCGATCTCTACCACTACATCTGCAGCTATGCATCACAAATTTAAAGTTTTAGCTTTAGCAACATCGCTCTTCTCATCCGCCTATGCATCACCAACTGCAGTGAAAAGCGAAGCAAACGGTGTCAGTCTTGCCAAACGCGCGACTTGCACTCCCGCTTCTGCCGGAAACTCCGGGTCCGATGACGTTCCAGCCATTGCTGCCGCCATTTCATCATGCGGAAGTGGTGGAGTCATTCAGATTCCGGCAGGCGTACAGTATGCAATAAATAGTGTTGTCGACTTCACAGGATGTGCTGGCTGCACCATAAATATCGAAGGTACACTCAAAGTCTCAGACGATTTAGACTTTTGGGAAGGGAAACGAGCTATATTTTATATGGATGGCATCAACACAGCAACTATCCAATCCGTCACCGGGACCGGAGTGATAGATGGAAATGGGCAAGCAGCATACGATTACTTCGCTATCAACTCTTCATACGCTCGCCCAACATTACATTATATAACCGGAGCATCTTCCCATATCACTATCAAGAACCTCAAAGTCAAGAACCCACCCAATGTTTTCTTTAGTGTTACAGGAGGTTCGAAAAATGTCGCATATTCTGACTTGACAATGACGGCAGCTTCAAAGTCGACAACGGCTCCAAAAAACACAGATGGATTCGATGTTGGTAGCTCGACATTTGTTACATTAAAAAATATTAAAGTTTCAAATCAAGATGATTGTGTAGCTTTCAAGCCCGGAGCAAACTACACAACTGTGGATACCATTACTTGTACTGGATCACATGGACTCTCGGTCGGCTCCCTTGGAAACAAAGCAGGTACAACAGATTCAGTGACAAATGTATACGTCACTGGAGCAACGATGGTCAATTCTACCAAAGCCGTTGGAATCAAATTGTACCCTGGAGGAAGCTCTCACGGATCAGCCATCGTCAGGAACGTAACCTTCAACGATGTTACAGTAAAGAACAGTGATTGGGCAGCTCAAATTCAAAGTTGCTACAACGAAGATGCAACTTATTGTGCTAGCACTCCCAGCACAGCCTCCGTCACAGACGTATATTTCACAAATTTCAAGGGAACGACAAGCTCAAAATACTCTCCAGATGTCGCGAATCTGAACTGTCCAGGGGCTGGAACATGTGACATTCATTTCTCGTCTTGGTCGGTTGCTCCAACATCTGGTTCTGCAACTTTTCTGTGCTCAAATGTTGATACTTCAACGGGCCTTACCTGTACTTCTGGTGCGTCGGGATAAGTGCTAGGTTTTGGTTTTGAAATTTGGCAATTCGCTGTACATATATTGAAAGGAACTCATGTCATGGATTATTTTTTTGCTGCTAAATATTTCTTCCGAGTACTGATCTCAGGTAAAGGAAGCCACTTCTTGGAAACCATACTTAGCTTATGTATATATTATCTTTATCCTGGACCTAAGATTGAACTTGAGTGGGCCGCGTCGTGAGAACTGTAATTAATGGATGAAATATCAATACTGCTTTGCCGTAAAAGATTGAAAGCGTTGAACTTTAAAACCATAGAGGTCCAGGCTGAAGCAGGTTAGGTCACACCAGCCGTCTAATGCCTAACATTGAACCATCCTGACTGTAAGCGACAACCATGCCCAGATCTGAACTCACACAGCAGCATTTCCATCACCCATTTCTATGCATCGTGAACACGCATAGTTCCGTGTACCCGAGATAAGCCTGCGACATCATATGATAAAGCCTCGGCGGACGCCAATTGGAAACGTAATCCCAACCCCCAAGTAGCTCCTCCATATATCACAGAACTTGCACTCATCGAACTCATGACTATCTGGCCTATCTCTCGGTACTTGTGTCAATATTTCTGCCCATATGTTCATCTACACCATCAATTCTTGTCGGTATTGCAATTTTTGCTCTTGCCACTTCCTCCTCCAACCTCATTTCCCAACAGAAGGCTCAAATCTTGTAATAGAGTGAGAATTTTAGGGGAAATATACAAACTCGATGGAATCATGTTGGGAACGAAGCGCGCCATGGTCCTTTGAGGTAGGCGATGGTATAATCGGTTGCCAAAGGCGAGGCTTTCATAAAAGATGGTCAAGAGAGACGCAAAAATCTTAGCCGTTTTCATTAATTCCCCATTTTTAGTTTCACATCTGGTCATTGATACCAAGCGGCCTTATATGTTGTATCGTAAATGATCCCTGGCCCAGAGTTATTTTATCGGCCCCGAGGTCATCTTAGTTTCTCATGCCACTCGTGATACTTCTCTGCAGCTTCATCAGGCTGCAATAGAATTATGAATTTGATGGTTCTTTGGGGGCGGATTTCTGGTACTTAGTAACAGAGCCAATCGTCTGCTTGACAAAATCTCGAAATTCAAGAATTGTTCTGATTTGCGACTTGTTCGTGCTGATTCTGATGTTGATCGGCTCGTTCTAGTGAAAGATTGATGACCCTGAAAGAATTACGGCAATAGTGACAAACTTCTGAACATCATTCTGTGTGTTAAAGCAAAAACATAGTTTTAAATTCATGGAACTGTTGTAAACCTCTGTTAATATCACTTTTTCGCGGCACAATGAAACAGGAATCGCAAGGGCAATCTGCTCGAGGTAAGCAGGCATTATTTTGACTGAAATGATATATTCAGTTGGCATCCCTAAGTCTCATTACTACTACAAAATTAATACGAGTTTTGGAAGCTACAAAATGACCATGAACAACTCACAGTTCAGTCTTTCTATCAGAAGTAGTGTCTCTCTTTGCCTTCTTTGCTTCCGCTTGTGCCTTCGGTGGGAAATGCCCCTCTAGATCCATCCATTCAGCAACGAACGCCGTCAACATTTTAGCCCAATCCTCTACTGTAGGCATGTCTAAATGCTCCCCGTCATCCTCAATACGATGCCAAACGCTCGGGAATGGATTGGGTATCATGTGTAGAATTTCCACGCCACGGGCCATGAAAGGTAAATGATCATCTTGTACACCACCGAAACCAGAAAAGGTAGTCTGACTGGAATCGGGAAGGAAATGTTGCTGGACTTTTGTTTGGGCTATCCCAAGCCATCGTAAACGATTTTCGATGGTAGCAAGACTTTTGTATGCCCAATGGGTAGTTTCGAAATATGAAGGGATGCTTGGATTTTCATGCCCAAGAAGATCAAGAAGAAGGAACAAGCTAATCGAGTCTAATGGATTTTTGTAATTCGACATAGCTGCATGAGCCGTCCCTTCCCATGTTTCTGCCAATGCCCTGAATGGGTTAGATTAGGATTCCTACAGATTCGGAAAAATCTCTCACCTTGCACCATAAAGAGAATCGTCATTAGTCCAGCTCAGGAATGCTTCTTCGCCGTCGAGGAACAGTATTTGAACACCCTTTTCTTCCTCCAAACCAACATCACCTGCCGTTTTCATCGCCTCCCATTTATTCGTCAAGGCCTGATCCACGCTTCTGGCTGCATGCATAATCATCGCACATGGAGCTGCGCTGTCAGTTGCGCCGATAAATCCCGTAGGGGTGAGTTTGCTATCGTAGTGTGCTACCAAGGCTAATCTTCCAACATCTCCAGATTTCGTCCAAGGAGGATCGCGAGTTATAATGATATTGACAAATGGTACTTGTTTTTCGCCGGTGACGGGAGTCTTCGAAGTCGAGTTTTGGAATTCAATTGTCCATTCCGGAAGATGCGTTGTAAAATAATCAACGAAGTGCCTTTGAACAGTTTGAATTCCCGGAGTTCCTGGGACTCTAGGGATCAGAATCGGTGAAAGAATGGCTCCGTTATGTATATCAAAATCTGCGCCAGCAGATGGGAGGCTATGAAATGTCTCATCGGATAAAGGAGTGTATGCCGTGACGTTGATATTCAAGATGCTGCAAATCAAGAAAGCGATTGTTGTGATGTATTGCGAAATCATTGTGCCGAGTGAGAAGGCGAGCGCCTTTTGTCTTTATCTGCAATATCTCCGCAATATCATACTTCCCAAACGTTGTGTGAGCAAACTCGATTCGTTCCCAAAGTCTAACGGTAATCTGTTACGTTGTTTCGGTTGATATACCGAGATAAGTGGCCGCGGCTAAATGTCGCGGCCCGTGGCGTCAAACGCGCTTGGCCATTGTATCAAATTTATTTCTATGCTGTATCCAGTTAAAGAATATTTGAAATATTACACAGCTGCCAGATTTTAGGATCTGAATTGACATTGGATCAGCCATTCGGCTACACACTGAATAATGGTTGATTGATAATTCGTTCCAAAGCCTATTTTCTTGAAGCCACTTTTTTCTCTCGACGTACCCGTGATCAAAAGCAATGATAATGTTGCTCGCACGATTAACGGCGCCGAGGGGGCTTGCTAGCCAGAGATCCCTATCATGTCTTCGAGCAGGTAGTTTCAGATACGCTAGTCAAATTGTGAAAAATAAAACACCGCGAACAGCAACCCCACGACCTGTACCAACACCACAATATGCAAGCAAAAGGCCCGGTCAGTACATCTGCCCCCTTGTACCATTCAAACTAACTGTAAATAGCATACCCCGAGCGTCTGCTTATCTATCATTCTGGGACTGGAAGAACAGTGTTTCTTGGCTGCTTGAAAGTTACAACTATCTTCATTTTTGTATTTTTTACTCTAGTTGTAGCGCCAGCCCATTACTATGCGGAGGATGAACCTGAATGGGTGGCACCTGCTGGTAAGTGCTAAGATTTCGAAATTTGCACAACTCTGATCCAGCAACAATATCAATAAGCACCAAATCCTTCTTTCGATCAAACACTAATACAAATCGAAGTTCTACTATCTGGAGCTGTTCCAGTAGTGTTCGTGGCGTACATAACATCACCATTTGTCAATTACATCCATCTCAAATTGCCCAATTTTGCTCGCAACTCACGAGATTTATTGATGAGATACTCAAAGAACCCACCAAAAGATGCACAGATCGATATCACTACGATGAACTTTGTAGGAAAACCAAGAGTGACCAGACTCGACATTTCCGAATTGCAAGCTGTAAAGCAAAGATTTGGAGTTGTGAATTTTTCTCGAGATACGAAAAAGATTAATGCCACGAGAAAATGGTGGATGCCAAAGGCTGTACGAGTATTTGGGGTTCATGGTGGAGCAGGAAGAGTCAGGGAAGGGGAAGCCTGGGAAAACATTGCCAAGAAAATACGAAAGGTCTCTTAATATTAGTAAAATCCTCGAACACCCCAACTGGAAAGCATTTGCACGTGTAAAGAGATGTTGTAAAAATTCAACGCTATTCTGCTCTAAACTCATCGCACTATCCAAACCCTTCAAGCGTAATCTCAACTATCAATCCAGTATCACCTATGCAGGGCTTCATGAAGAGAAGCCAGAAGTGCACTGGACTTTCAACTAGCGCATCGCCCAATTAACATCGTCTAGTCCATGGAACGATAACAACTTTTGGAATCTTAACTTCCGCAATCTCATTTTTGGTATCCATTTGTACTCCCAACTCAGCAAGTTGCTCATCGATAGCAGTATCATCATGAATTCGCTGATAAAAAGCGGTCATCGCATCTATACTTTTCTTTTCCATAGACTTACTCCATGGCCTCCCTTTATGTCTGCTTCTACAATATGCACAAAATTTTGGAGCGTATTGCGATGGATGATGTAGCATAAGATGTATTTCCTCAAGTTGTGTGAAGACTTCCAGTGCAACACAGTATGGTGTTTGTAGAGATTCGCCGATCCTATCATACCATTCCCAAGAGCGGACCTCCAAGACTCTTACATCTTTAAAGCAATCTCTATCCAGTAATCGATGGGCGATCAATGGAGTCATCCAATCAGAACGAGTACAGCACATCATGTCGAACATGTCTGTGTACAAAACGTCTCGTGATGGATCGAAGCAAAGTGGTTTTACTTTGCCGTTGAAAGTGCCTTGTGTTTCTGGCGTCATCCAAACGAGTCGATAGTGTCTGAGTGTCTCCTCTCGACTTTGGTGATTGACATATAGAGTCATAGGCAAAGGAGCCGTATGCTTGGCCCTACATTTACATGAAGAGCAATGAGGCTCCTTTTGGCGACAAAACCGATTTGGTCGTACTTCTACTCTTCGTGGAGGAGGAAAAGCGAATTGCCATATTTTGATTTGCAACTCCTTGATCAGGGATGGAAAACAGTGGAATGTTTCAAGCTTGTCGGTCTTTATAGGATCAAGGATCTGAGCTACGACTTCTCCCTCTGGGTCGGGGAGATGTAAAGATAAGATCGACAATTTTGATAGAATTATATCATGGTTTCCTGGTGAGGATGCCATTTCTGCCACTAATTAATCAAGTCAGTGATAGTCATTGAAGCTCTGTATACAGCTCTTGGTGGAGAAACTAACTCGGCGAGTAAGCCTGTGAGCTCTTATGTTGTGAACTTTTGCTGTGGTTTTGCTCTTAAAGAAGGTTGAAATAATTTCTTAAAGAAATATGGAAGGTTTGGAACAAGTACCTACTAACAAACAATAGCTTGGTCCTGACATTTTGTATTCACTTCCCAGAATCTGCTCACCCTCCTCAACCTCAGGTTTCTTCTATCTGAGTTGTAGTGGGGTGCGGAGGCTATAATACTTTGTGTCAATGTAGTATATTCTCTGGTTCGGCAATGCAAGAGAATCATGCATGTGATGGTGAAAGCAGATACGGATCGCAAGGATCGCTTGCTAGGTACTTACGCATATCGAAGTATAGCAGCAACTATTAGAGCATAAAAACTAAGCTTGGACTGTGGATTTTTCATGGGCCCGATACCTGATCTAACATAGCATAGAACGAATCCATTTATTCTCAGTCTTTGCTGTCTCAAGAACCTGCTTCTAGCCCAGAAAATTACACTCCCTTCTGCATCCCTGTGATATCTCAAATGCTTAACGAGCAAACCAACCTGCCCTCTCGATATTTGAGCTTGTAATCCGCGAGACTTTTTTCTTGATACGCGAAAGAATCCTTACTACATATCTTATTTGTAATATCCCTGTCTCCAGTCCGTCATAAGCGTAGTTTGAGATATTTCAGAACCAAATATCGTGTTGTTTAAACAATCCGCCCTTAAATTCAGGTAAATAAGTACGGGCCGCTCACCCGCCGCTTTTTCTAGTCCTTTTAACAGTGAGGAAGTTTTCCTTCTCTATGTATCAACTTGTGATAACCAGTGCAGTATTTTAATCTTGCAGTTTGTCTATGAGCGAACTCATTCCGCTTAATTATTGATACAGTCCGAGAGCTGGGAATGCATGTGTGCTCCAGTTAGATTTCCTCAGAGGCGTTGATGGCTTTGCCGGTTTTGAGTTGTATCTTCTTCGAGGAGACTGCCACCTCATATTTGTCCTTGAACACCCTTCACCTCCTACTTGCCCTTCACATATCATGTTCCTTCCACCCTCCTGCCACGACCATTTTCAGACAGTTTTCAGAAAATAGTATTTTGGTTTCAGCCAGGAGAAGTGGCCAGTGTAAGTCCAAGTTTGGAATCTGACTCAAAAGATGACGAATTTCGTAAATGGCAGACATCGAAGTTATGGTTGTTCTTGTCCTAAATTTTTTAGTCGCAAACATCGACGTCGAATCAATCAAGATTTTCGCAATAGTAACAAATCCGATAGGCTTTGCTCACCTCTATTACCCCTTCGCGGCTCCATCTTGTTTCAAAATTCATGCCTATTTGAACTTTCCAGTCCGCAACCGTTGGTTCTAAGTATCAGGTAGTTCAACCAATCCTGGTCGTGTTGAATCCAGAGTTCTTCAAGCTTCCCTTTATCCAAAAGGTGCACTCCCTTCTGAATCTAGTCTTCTTTGAATTCGCCAATATGCCGCGCTTGTTTGCATAATTCCTCCAGTCAAGCAAGTGAAACGGCCAGACTCACGTTATTTCGTCAAATAGTGTGCCTTCCAAGTTTTTTCCACGGCATCTGTCGGTTTGCACCACTCTCATTCCCCAATGCTAACTAGTGTAGTTCGTCATAACGATTCGTATTCGTCAGTCCAATTACATCGCGGAATCGGTAGGGTCCCCGTAACTAGTCGTGCGCTGTCCGCAAGTACTTTCTGGTTAATCAATCTCGATCCCGTGATTATTTCCGATTTACCATTGCCTCTGCGCACCCTTCGCACTCATGCAGATGGTTATGCAAATTTATTGGATCACTTACCAAGAATTCAAATCCCTCTCATCAGCCGTGACTGAATTCAAAATCTATTGCCAATGTGAAGTTTGACGAGCTCCATTGAAGCTTATATGATATTCAATTCCTCCTCTAAGGAACAATTCAAAATAAAACGAAGATCATATGGCATATTTCCTAAACTATCTGCAAGAAAAGTATTGAAATCCGTTTCTTCAAGTGGCTGTAGCGCTCTTCTCCTAAATCGTAGACACGGCAGGGCTCAACGTTCCATAGCGTTCATTCATCGTTCAGGACCTCAGCAGATGTTTAGGCCCTGACATCTTAGTAGTATTGTCGCGCAGTCCTGGTTATTCTTGTCTTATTTTCTCCTCTTTTTATCTTGTCAGAACCGAGCATCCAGTTCAAGATAAGCGTGCCTCAGTTCCCACTAATTCCGTCAAAGCACTCTTCACACTTGTCACAAAAGTCGCAATCAAATTGACCCAGGTCAATCAAGTTCATCTTCGTGTCTGCCAAGCTCTGCTATCGTACTTGTTTGAGATTCGGTACAAGCCATCTTCGTCCTTTCCGTTGACATTTTTCGATGCAGTTCATCTGCGTTTCTGTTGCATGGGTCGGTTTTGGGTCCCTCAAGTCCATAGCTATCACGGTCGTATCTGAATTTATGGCATCCATGAAATCCAGTCAATTCTTGTCGCAAAAGCCATCTGATCAGACTTCATCCCAATTTCAGTCGCAAAAGTCGCGCTAAGCCGCAATAATTCCACAACATCCCGAGTATCAATAGTGTATTGATATAACACAGGTCCATACGCTTTAATCGACCCTTCTTGTAAAGTTGGAATTCCACAGGGCCCATTAATTCCATCAATCACATCTTCGCTTGTCGTCGAAATTGTAGTAAAGTCACCAGATTTATCAGCCATTTTTGTCGCACAAGCTGAAAACCTTCACAACATTCTTGTCTCGTCATCCATTTCGCTAGCAAATTCGATTCCACAGTATTCGACTGTTCAGCGCCTCATAGATCGGCAAAGTTGCATTTCTACCTACCACGTAGTCCCATTTTCGGCGGTAAATTTGCATCGAAGGCGAACCTTTTTCCATCTAATCCAACTATTGTAAAATAATGCGCAGGATATAAATTCAAAAGAAATAATCGCGCTCTTCGATGGATGGCTTTTCACGATCACACTTAAGATGTGTTGTCGAAGTTAAACAAGATTTCAAGGGAAATCTTTTCCAAGTCAACCGAGTTTGAGAGTTTGAAGGTGAATGGCGAAGCCACAACCTCACAAACCTCATCACGTGTAGTCTTCTTCCAATCTATATTTCTTCTTTTGCCTATATACCTGACGACCAATAGATTTTGGAGCGCAAAGCTTGGGTCACTTCCTTCTCTTCTGCTTTTCTTTTCGCTCAACGAGAGCCAACCATTCCAAAAGACGCTGAACAAAATATCATACCTTCAGATATGCAACAAAAGGATACCCTGCCACTTATTCGTCTCATCATTCACTTTCTGTGGCGCCATCCCGTCTTATGGAAGATTTGTTGCACATCTAGAATCCTAAAAGAATACCTTTAGAAACCAGAAAACGTGGAGAAGGCGGAAAGGCGGCAGATACAAGACAGGGAGCTTCGGCAGTGGCAACTAGCTCAAAAGCCACCGGAGTTCTAGACCTCCGGCTTGAAACTTTTGCAGATGTTGAACTCATACAGAACAATCAACAAACGAGCGCAAAGCTTGAGTCAGTTTGCGCTCGCTCAGTTATTGGTCTTTTTGAGATTTTGGGCTCTGAAACTCTGTCCTTTTTTGAGATGTGCAACAAAACTTTTCAACCTCTCAGAACAACCAGTCAACCACGAGAATCTCAAAACGTGCTGCGGGAAGTAGAGCAACGCTAAGGATAGCTCCCGCCGCTAGTCTGCGACGTCTTATTTCAAAGTGTTTGCGCTCGTGAATCTATTGGGTCCTTAATGAGCATGACGTCAATTTCGATGTTCCTCAGATATGCAACAAAAGAAGTTCATGACAATATAATTCACCTTCGACCCACGCTATTGAACTTCAGACTATGTCTGTGAGCTTGCGCTCGTCAATCTATTGGCTCCCCAATTACTGTGACGTCAATTTCAATGTCCTTCAGATGTGCAACAAAACTAAATGATCAGGACGTAATTCACTTTAGCGCCACGTTTTAAAGCTTCGAGAACCTTCGGACTACGCTGGGGTACGACAAGCAGTTTGAGTGACTTTGGTGATTTCGACTTGCCGTCGCAAGGGCACTGGCTCCAAGGAATTGATCACAACAATTTTGACCTTTCCCAGATCTAGATTAAGAGCACTTGAGTACCAAAACATTTACCCGAACAACACGTGATATTAAATTTTCCTCTTGACTGAAAAATTGACGAGTAGTTCAATTGCTTGTCGATATTCAAACAAATTTTGTGCCCTTATAGTAGTATCTAAGGCCTTTTTCAACTAGAAGTTGGCAAGCCAGGTTTCGCCAGTTTGCCAGAGCACTAGTGTGAATCGCAATTAGCCGAACTTTATCAGCACTCGACAAACGATGTTCTCCCTGCTTCAAGCTAATCCTAGAGATGCATGCAAGGATTCACACCGCAAAATCTTCAGTCTATTCCGGTAGGAGGTTGAAGGAATTATAGAGAGCAAGGCCATGATGCAAACATCGAGAAGTGCAAGGTATAATGCAGTCGCCCATAACTTGTGCATTACGGCCATCAAGTCAGAGAACATTCTTTGGGGAACTACACTATCCAAGAAAGCTTCCATGCCTTCGTTCGCGCAAGTCCAATCCGCGAAAGTGTTGTGTTATCTCGCCATTTGTACTTGGCTTTGGACAAAGGGCTTTTATGGTCAAACCCCCATTATTGTGATCCTCATAGTTCTCGGAGCATTTTAGCTTGTACATCACTTGATTTCTTGCCCTGAAGCTAGACATACTGTGGTGCTTTCCACGGGTTGTTAATTGTCATATCATGATGGGTTGTCGTCTGGATAAACCCAATTGTGCTTATTCAGCCTCAACGCCCACTTGGCCCCCACGAAATGTGCACCGACCGCCATGAAAATCAACCTCGAAAGTTTTAATTGAATGATTCATGGCATTACTCCTTCTACCATCTACCTAGTAGGTGTACTTGCTAAATTGTTTTCGACCTCCACCGGTCATGAATTATTCACTGTTCTGAAAATTGCAGTCCCGTTTGATGGTTGGATCGATCCGAGAGTCGAGACTGCCGCATCTCCCAACGACTTCTAGAACGAGCGGAATGGTGCCGCACAAAACTGCTACCTGCCTTATTATTGACAAAGGCTGCAAACTTCTCGCTGTTCCAAAACAGCAAAGTCATACAAGCGCCTTAACCTCGCGAGTCAAGATGTTGAATCGTACTTTGAATAATTTTTCCCGGTCAATGGCCTCGAGATGGCTTTCATTTCGACAGCACGAAGCCAGGGGTTTCAACAAGTGTTGCGCATTCCCCGCTGTTCGATAATCTAAAATCGCACATCTAGAAATTACCCGTAGCAGGGTACAGTTTCACATCAAATGTGGCAATTTTCGTCCCAAATGCCCCACATTCACTGTAGCATCGAGAAACGATACCCTGTGAAAATTTCAATGAAGTTTATGCAATGAGGGAACACATTTGGTTAACGAGCCTGACTCCCGCCGCAACGGAGACATAAATCGTCAGATGTATAAACAGGCCTCAAGTGTGGATTCCATCCTTCTGTTTTCTATGAGTTGATTCGCCGCATTCCTATCTTTTGATATGTGACGGTCCTTCCCGTCTTTAGGCTTGTGGACGGGGTTTGACCACGACTTGGCACTTGCGTACATTAGATCTCCTCTACGTTCTCGATTTCTTGAATTATTTTCGAGTCAATATAACAAGTACTACTTGCTCATCACACTCATGTAAGCTAGACTTCATCATCCAATATCAACCCAATATTCAAGCTGGCTTGAACAATCCCATCTCTATTATTTACTCATTCGTGGGAATATAAACATGGCTTGGGGTGTGCTGGAAGATTATAAATTGCCGAAAGTTCCGGGGACCACTCTATTCAACAAAGAAGGCCTCGATCTGGCAGATGGTGTCGAGGTTGACCCCAATATCAAAAAGTCTGGCTCAATCATTCTCATTCCACAACCTAGTGATAGTGTAAATGACCCTCTAAACTGGTATTTGCCACCGAGATCCGAAATATCGTATATCACTAATTTGGTGCAAGGTCTTTAACACGCAAGAATGTTATTATTTGGATTCTTTCGATCGCCTCTGGGCTTACTGCGTCGTATGCATACTTTGTCGGTGAACAGTAGAGTAATTCTAACAACATTTAGTCTCGGTCCTATGGTTACGCCAGGATTCGGCGAAGTAGCTGCTACATATCATGTCAGCTTCAATGCTGTGTCAATTTCTTTGGTAGGGGTTCTAACGCTGGTTACCGGTACATTCACATTCTTCACTTCGGCTGCTGCGACAGTTTGGGGAAAACGACCTATATTTATCATATCTATGGTCGTCCTGCTAATGACATCTGTCTGGGGATTCTATGCCACTGTAAGCTCAATTTCCGTACAAGCTTGAGAAATTCTTTAACATCGAATCAGAGCTTCGTTTCTTTAACGGTGATGCGGGCAATTCAAGGTGCAGCTAGTGCTCCGGTAGAAACGCTGGTTACTTCCACAGTGTCCGATATCTTTTTTGTTCATCAACGAGGGCAAAAGCTGGCAATATGGGGACTCGCCATTCTTACAGGTGTACTATTAGGGTAAGTCATCTTGAATCGCTTCTGTAGTGCCTTTGAACTCATTACTTTCAGACAAGTCATTTCAGGGGCAATTATCGAAACCATGGGATTTTCCGCGTCTTTTGGAATCACCTCAGTTTGCTACATAGTAATCATTCCTTTGATGTACTTCTTTGTTCCAGAGACCTCATATCAACGGAAAATTCTCGAGCGCACTGATATTTCGGAGAAAAAATCCGCAATAGAGATTGAAATCCAGGAAATTGAGCCCAAGAAAAATTTTGTTGAAACACTTTCTCTGTACGACGGTCGTGTCTCCGACGCCGGCTTTTGGAAAACCGCAATCAAACCTATTCCGCTTATCGTCTACCCCGCCGTTATTGTCAGCACGTTTGTTTATGCATCATGTAGGTCTGCCCATACATTCGCTCATCAACAGTGTATGCTAATCCTGGTACCTTAGTTCAAACATGGCTAATATCATTCTCTCTCCTATCCGTCAATATTTTCTCGGCTCCACCTTACAATCTATCGTCATCACAAATCGGGCTTACAAATCTCCCCCAATTTTTCATGGGGATTGCCGCAACGATGTTGGCCGGTTGGACCGCAGATAAGATTGCTGCATTCATGTCTCGTCACAATAACGGTGTTTATGAACCTGAGTTCCGCTTAACTCTGATGATACCTGCAGTCTTTCTTTCTACAATAGGCTTTTTCGGTTTCGGTATCTCCGTAGGACGAGGACTACCCATCTACTGGCCCGTAGCATTCATGACGATCAATTCCTTAGCTGTGCCCTTTGCGACTTCAGCAAGTTTCACATATGTGATTGATTGCCATCCCAAAGATGCAAATCAAGCATTTGTAACAATCAATTTCGTCAAGGCGGTTATGGTATTTGCTGCCAGCTCTTTTATTAATGGATGGTTGGAGATGGCCGGGGCGAAGAGCGTTTTTACTACTATCGGTTTCATTAATGCAGGTGTTTGTATGCTGGCTGTGCCAATTTATGTTTACGGAAAGAGACTTCGAAGCTTGGTATGCATTTAGTTTCCCTTGTCCAATTCATATTCTCTGCTAACAAGTTCATATAGATTGCTAGAAGTTCATTGGCCAAGAAACTTTAAAGGATAAAATTTAATTCATGATTATTTCTCATACAGAATTCTTGTTGCTCGATTCAACAACAATATATCACGAAAGTCATTCGTATTCTCCTGGTTTTCGTCTCATAATCCACGAAGATAACAATAGATTTCTTTTTCCATCCATTTCATCTCAGGATAATTCACTATAATTTTGGCTCTCAAAGTACACTTCTCCGAATTGATAATTGCAGTAAAAGTAGGCGATGTTTGGAATTTTCATCTATCTGACTACTGGATAGTGCCAAGCCACTCGAGAAGGTCTCCCTGAAGCCTTGGATGTTATGCATTGAAGTTCTGTGATGACTTTGTTTTAGTGTGTGGGGATGACGGGACGAAAATATATTTTTTGATGGGCCCACGAGTCTTATGTCAATCTTGTTGCGCTAAACTCAAAGCCACAACCAATTTCTTATGACATGAGATTTTACCAAGTTCTGTTCTTTTGCCCGTTGCCTAGACACCCTTCTTGTTTAATATCGACAATGCCCATGACAAGTTGGAGATGGGGTGGCGAACAGTCTTTGCACTGTCTATTACATCCCCATTCTAGCTTTGATATGGCTCGATACATCACGATTCAGCCAATGTATTTATCAAAGCCTTTAGAAATCTCCGTCTACCTCTAAAGCTTACTAGAAGGCAAGAAAAACACCTCGTCGTCATAACATCCATTGATCCCGTACACAGACAACACAGACAATGACCAGTCATTCATATCCACTAGCATCACAACATGTACTAATTAATTCTGAAGCAATAATGAAATTCAAAGCAAATACACCAGCATTATATACAAAACCCATCTAGCTCCATAGCATCGATATGTCTTACGGATTACCAATAATGCAAAGCTTCCGCCCATCTCCTAAAGAAGCTCTTCAAAATCTTTATAAGTTGTTCCTAGACAAGATCAGAAGTTAAGAACAAGACATTAACGTTCCAGTTGAGCAATAGCACCACCAGTGGCATTACAAGGGAATTATTTGACCTCGGCAAATACCTGCCTGTTATTGAGTAAAGGGGTTGTATAGCCACCCTAATATACCTTTCTGCTTTTATATATATGAAAGGCCGGCGAAGTACCACTTTGTGTGACCGTGTTGGTACCGAAAAAAGACGGAAAGGAATTCCCAACATTCATGGATCTGTCGGCTTGAAATCCCCTGTGCAATATTCTGGTCAGACTGTGGTATAGTCTGAGGTTCGTGGGTTGAGATTCTGACATGTATTCTGAATTAAGGTTCGAATCATGTATTTTGAACTCTTATTTGATGGAGAAGTTGCGACCATAACTTCGGAGTTCCTACCTACACGGACTTTGTAACACACTAACGAACTTCAAATATCAAATCCAACCTCTTAGTCGAAAAATTGAATTTTCCTATGCATTTTTTTTGGCTCGGTAGAGCCTACCTCGCTGTCATTTGACTACTCTTGAGGTACGATCTTTGCGATTTTTATCTTCTCGAATCACAATCTTTCGAAGAAACAACCAAAATACTGCTCAACATACCGTTCTCATACTTCAATACTTTATGCTTTTCATCAAGATCCAAGTTGGAAACCATTTGGATTTATTAGAATACCATTTGATCCCCAACAGAAGGTTATCAAGACCCGAGATCGCATCACCATGAATTCCCAAGATAACCACAAAAATGAAACCCAGATCCCAGCGAGATTTCGAATCTTAATCTACGCATTAGAAAGAGGAATCGCGCAGACCGCCTTCATGCAAGCCTACAGCGAAATACTTTCCAATGTTGAGGAAACAGAGAACGACACATCACCAGAGATGCGGCAATCGATGGTCGAGCGCCGTGTCTGGACGAAATTCTGTATGTAATACAACTATCTCAATTTTTGACGAATGCGTCTGATAAATCGTGCAGTCCCTCACGAGAATTTTCCACCACCACTCAAATTCCCAGTCGCAAAGGGATTCTTCGACCCGCCAGTCTCCCGGGAAGCAGTTGAGCAATATCGGATCTGGCAGACAAGTTATCTCTATAGTCACCAAGTACAAGAGGGCAATAGCGAACAACTGTACTATCAGATGCAGCGGGGTGGACATCGTCGCCCAATTCCTGATAGCATGGATGACTCGACCATCATGCCAAGAGTTGATAATGCTAGAGCAAGTATGCCAAACCAGTCGATTTAGCCTTTGAGATCAACATCTTCGATAAATGTCCGTTTCAATTAATAACTCGACGATGAATAGCCAGAAACACCAAAACCTGAAGCGATGCTGTTTAATGATGATATGGCACCGGTTGAAGGTGTGTAGTTCAACAAGTTTGGACGCACTCACTCCGCCATTGAACAGAGACCTCGAGTTGGGAGATTCCAGAGGTAGAAAACCTATATGCATTCTGTCTGGAACGTTTAAAAATTCTTTTGGGGGGGACGAGGAGCATTAAAATAGCAAAGGGTGGATCCAATAAAGTGAGAAAGAAGGATAGGATAGTAAAATGGGCTTCCGCTTGTATATCGGTCTTTCATTGCTTGTGCAAATATTGATGGGTCATGCTCTGGATGTATTCATGAGTGTCAAAGGATCAATAATCAAAACCGGTCGGCTAAGGAAAGCGCACGAATAATGGCACGCTTGAGTTAATCGTGATGTTTGGTTGTATAATTACATTAGAATTAAGTTATACTGTGTAGTCTAGCAATAGACAGTCCAATTTCTCATCATCCCTCAACCAGTTTCTTAACAGCTCAAGTCATACTTGAGGTTACCATTTCCATCAACAACACCGAACGATGGGATGGCGTCAAAGTCCTGAAGAGAGTACCAGAAAGTGTGTCCCTGGTTAAATGCCTCGCAGGCAACTTGCTTCCAATAAGTACGAGCATTGTCAACCGATGCAACAGCCCTGTTCTCTTGAGCACCCGCAGTAGGCCATCCACTCTCCGTAACCCAAACCCAAGCACCACTTTGGGCGTTCTGGACAGTCGAGCGGACTGCATTTACAGATTGCCAGAATAGATCATAGCCCTGACTAATATCATTGTCTTGAGTGTTTTGGAAATAGGGGTAGCCATCCAATCCGATGAAATCACATGCTTTGATAACATCAGTGTTTCTGCCGTCAGTCCACATGGTCCATGTATCGACGTGTCCAACTTGCACTGCAGAAGAATATCCGGCAACCGTGCTCAACATTCCCCTAACGTCATAAATCTGCTGTGCGAGTGTGGAAGCGGTGGTATCTCCTCTGTATAAATCTTCCGAACCGACAGAGACAGCAACAACCCAATCGAAACCGTAAGTCTGGACCGCGTGCAACAAAGCTTGTTTCTCGGCGTCATAATGAGCGGCATCTTCGGTCCAAACTCCCAAGAGGACTTTTCCGCCGGTGGCAATAGCAGCTGGGGCCACGTTGGCAATGGTGTTACAATCCGAGGATGCGTAAACTCTCAAGCTGTCGAATCCACCGGGGAAGGATTGGATGAGACGGAAGTCATTTTCCCAATCAGCTTGGGATTTGCAAGCACCGTTTCCGAGGGTAGCTTGGGAGTTGAAACCCTTCCAGTATGCGTTTGCGCCGGTGAGAGTGCTCGCAAGTGCGAGAGCAATGGATGTGGACTTCATGATGATGATGATGATATAAATAGGGATTAATTTAAACGATTGTATAGAGTGCAATGAAGAACTCTGGGTATGTAAAGTAGGTAGTGGTAGGAAGATTATATAATATGTATTGAAACAAGATGGAAGAGGCAAGAAGGGAAAACGTGAGATACTTATTCAATTGCCAAGAACGACCATTACTATATTTACGAGTCCCTGACGTCTAACATACCTAGTCAATACTTACTTGCATGTGAGATGTCTTTTTTTTCTCGTATTTTCGACGTCGTGTAAACACCGGACTGGGTTATCCGGAGTGTTCGTATTCAACGTCATTTGTTTATGTTGCTTTGTACAAGTAAAATGAAGAATCTTTTCTAGAAGATCAGCAATATATGCTGGTAAAAGCATCTTGGCGTTACTATATATAGCTCACATAACCAATTAGACAATCTGACAGCTGTGGAAATAGTGGGGTTGATCATCAAGGTTAATCTTATGGTTGGAATTTGTTCAGATGAATGGTTTATGCTTAGTTTCTGTTGTGTAAATGGAAGATGGAAGGCAAAAAATGGATGCAACAACTATTGGGTATCGGCGGTGCTAGCTAGCGAGCTCGAGAGAAAAGGAGAAGAAGTATCAGCTGGACCAATCACGAGTCTTCGCGTACGACTGAGCTGGGCAGTGCTACTTGGTAATGGAATCATCGCAGTGTTCCGATATCCGAGTGATGATCATGGCTCCATTGTTTACTCCTTCAGGAGACTGAGGCAAGAATATGTACAGAATTCCAGAGACTAGCATGAGCCTACTACTGTTGGTGGGGCTTATATTTGGTCGAATCGGCAATAAAAACAACCAGTAGCTTCGAAAGGGGTTCTCTAAAGTTGATACCTACCATCTTTCGTTATAAGACCCCCTTTCAAAATCTAGCTGGATCATTGCTGTGCTGCACTCTGCATGCTTCTTATGGTATGTTTCCATATTTGTCTATCTTTGGTAACAATCCCTAGTTTCCAAGACATCGAACTGTTTGACACAATCGTAGATTGGTTCTAGAAAACGGAAAAGGGGTCAAGACCCTCCTGTATATATTTTGCCGATAGTAGATTATTTTTCATTTCGACATCCCGTCCTCGCATGCTATATCCCGAACTATTCACCCAGTTAGATCTAAGGATCTTCAACGCATTGAAGCATTGACACGCGCTTGAGAATAGTAAGCAAAATCAACAGTGAGAGACGTCGGCTTGGCCATTTTGACCTCTTAGTTCTAGAACAGGAGAGATTGAATCGAACGCCAAGCCCAATGCAAGACACCTTCATCCCATATGATACATAGACGTTCATTTATTTCTTTTCTTTTCGCCCCCTTCCTCACCCGCACCCACTGCTCATTTCCTTATCATGAATGATGTCCAACCGCCAGACTTCGGCTTTTGCTCTTCCCCATCAGTCCCTATCCTATCCAGCGGTCCGCCATTTCTTTGTCTCTCCTTCTCTGCCTCAAATGCAGACTTCGCCTTATTTTGTATTGCCATTTTCTTCTCCTCGATCGCTCTTAGAACATCACTTTCCCTCTCCCCGAGAGTATCATCCTCTTCGCTCAATGCCTCATACCCTAGCCTTCTCTCACTGGTCCCTACATCGTCTCCCTCTTCTTCTTTCTTAAGGCCCGAAAACAACCAGTCCTTACTTTTCTTCCATGCTCCAGGGGCCTTCTTTTTGGCCTCTTCCGCAATTTTGACCTTCTGTTCCCGTTCCTTTTCTCTGTTCAAAAACTCTATTTGTGATTCGGTTGCAATGCCAGATGCTGCGGCAGCTTGTGCACTCTCAAGTGCCATGGCATATTTGAATTTCTGTTCTGCGTAAAACTCGGCGCGCTTTTTGCGATTATATACCATCATATCTCCCAATGCATAGACTGTGACGCCACCGGCAATAACTAGAAGAAATCCATTAGTACATGTACAGCCTAAGCTACCAGGTCCTCTAGAGTCGAACCAAGAGCAATAGATTCTCAATTGGAACCAGGGAACGATGCGGGGAAAACATACATGTAAGTCCAATCAGACTGAAAGCTGTAAACCTGTGCGCCTTGTCCGCCCATACTCTTCCCCTCAGTAGGAACTTGTCAAATGTCGAAATTTGTGCATCTCTAGCTTTATCTGCCGCAGCTCTTAACCTCCTAACTCTCTGTTGTGGTGTCTCTCCTGGTGGTCCTGGATTTCTTGATACGGGTTTTGGTTTTGTAGCAGCGTGTGGGGTCGTCGACGTAAATCGTGTTGCATCCGTTGCTGAGCGCGCCATCCTTTGAAATTATTAATGAGGAGGATTGGGAATTGGAAATATCGTAGTCTGGTGGTTTCGTCGTATTAAATTGGAGGATTTCGATGAAACTTTCACGATCGAATGATTTTTTTCGACATGTCAATGACCGGTGGGATTTCTTAGCGGCGGGTCATTCCGCATCCCTGCAATAACCTTTACTATGGCATACGGCGTGCCACACAGACTTGATGGATGATGAACACAGGAAGCTCTTTGAATAATTCAATAGTCGAGTATCGATTCAATTCAATTCACTTCAATTCGCTTCCAAACCAATTCATACATTTCCGATACGGCATTTATAGATATCAACATCAAGAATTATTTATCCTCGAAGATTCATGAGAGATACTTGCAAGGACGGTGATATAACTTGAACTTTGCGATATCTACAACCTTTCATCCTTCCTCCAGTCAACATTATCCCCAATCACGAAAGAATAAGCAATACACATTTAAATTCATTAATTCGCCAGAATGTCTTCCAATAATGCACCTCCAGATCTTGCTTCCGTGATGGAAATCTTAGCAAATCTAGCAAAGGCTAAGAATCAACAACAAGCTCAACCTTCCACGCAAACAGCTTCAGCTCAAACACCGGATATCACGTCACATGGTCAAGCAATCCAACAACAACGACAACAATGGTCTCAGTCTGTGGCCCCTCCAATGACACATCGTGAATCTGGTCAGCTTCAAACTCAAGTGCAGTCTATCAATAACCCAAAGGCCGTTGATCCAGCGACCATCATTGACTGGAGTGCGGGCTTGCGATGTGTTATGAGGACGATGAATAAGCACGATCATGTACTCCAGGAAATTCGAAAGGTTAGTTCTATATGCTATCAGCAGTTTGAGTTGCTCTAGGAGCTCGTGGTAAAGCATTCACTTGAGCTTACGTATACATAGATGATCAAAGTGCAACATGAGCATGAAGAGCAATGGTGGAAGTCAAGAGAAGCTCTTATAGAGCGACAAGCCGCTAGGAAGGAAGGACAAAAGAAATTAGAAGAGGTGTTGTGAGTTGTCCTATGTTGATTGAGTTCCCGTGATGCAAATAGCTGACTTCCATATAGGAAAGCAGTAGGTGGGGCCACATCAAGCGGGGCATCTAACACCAGTCCTGAAGAATTGGCAAGAGAGCTAGAGACATTCGACATGAAAGTTTACAAAGCTCAAACTCAAATGGTCAGAGAGATGAATGGAAAATTGAGGAATTTAGGAATACCATTCTTTGGGACGAAGAGTGAGTTGGTTAGAATTCCTGGAAAGCATGATGCCACGAATAGGGCGGGGACGGCTAGCACGGAGGGGGAGAAAGACATGATTGATGAGGATGAGTTGGTGGAGCTGCAGAAGAAAATGCTTAATATCCTGGAAGATATGTGCAATGACTGAGCTGGATCACAGCAAATCACACAAGCATGTTTCGGACGAGCTTTTTTGTTGCATGTCGTCAGGAAGAACTCCTTCCATAAAATTTGGCCAAATGGAGAAATTAAAGGATAGGAAGCAGGTCAAAATGTTTGATGTGAAATCCCGAGTCATTTCAACATCAATGCCAAGGTCGGGAGTATTATTTCATGCATATATTTTACCGTGATAACAGATCACTTCACAGAAATTATATCTACCGCACCCATTAATATCGATATCTTGGAGAGTATCCCAGGAGTATTACGGGCACTACAGACAATAATCATATTTCAAATTACCATATCGACCTGCATCTAGATTTCGGACTTCGAATTCCATATTCCGAGCTCGAAGAATGAGTGTTATTGGCGGAAATAATAAATAACATGATTTTATGGCTGGAAGAAGACGTTCCGTATTACTTTTCCGGATGCGGATGAAGCTGCTGCGGTTGCGTGATATCCCGCTCCTAAGGCTGGAAGCGAGACGGTTGAGGCTGGGATATTTAATAGCCCCTGTTGGTTTTGATATCACTCCAATTGAGTAAGTTAGACCATGCGAGGATAAGTTTTGGTCCTCCGAAGTTCATGGGAAATGTGTATTCTTCTAGGTCATGTACATATAACAGATATCTATTAGTGTGGAAACAATACTGTGTGTCGTTTGTCTATTGAAACCAGGGAAATGGTGGGCTAATTGGGATGAGATGGGCGAGAATCATTCTTAAAATAATGTCGTTAGTCTTTCTTGGCTAAGTTAACCTTTCATATTACATTCCTCTGGACGCAGATTAACAGGTATCTATTGGAGAAAATTGAAGTGTTGGGATTTGTATACCCTGGTTCAAGTGTCCAATCGGATCTTCACACGATGCATGGAAATCATCCTGCATTTCACAGCGCATTATTTCAATCATCCAGTTGGTATTCATTCTCGTGTTAAAAATTGTTCTTTTGAACATGTCAATATCAAAAATGTAATCACAATCACAATCATAATCACAGTCATAGTTCATGGGAGTAAAGTGGTTGAAAAGAGATTATTTTCAACAAACTATCTATGCACCACCCGAAGCTCACAAGCCTCAACCAATCCCTTCCCAATCACGTTGTGAAATGTCTATATTAACTCAGATTTGAGCTTTCGACCCCCGTTTCCAAAGAACTTTATACATCACTGAATGCCAGGGGCATGTCAGCCCTTCCTTTTCCCATGCCATGTAGTAATGTTAATCTCTTCCCACAATTATCTCTGAACTTCATTTCCTCACCGCATGCCGTTATTTGATGTTTCCTTCAACTAGTAACAATTTCTCGAGGAAGTACAGAAGGTGTGTCAAAAAAAAATCCGATTTCTATTTTCATAACGCCACCCTTACCATCAAGTTGATGTTTGTCGGATCCTGAGACTTTCCCCGGATTCGTCCTTTAGTGATGATGACTCTTTAGTCGAGAGGCCCGTATCTTGGGAAAATGATGAGTGAGGAGATTGTTCAGTTGAGTAAACTCTTAAGTGAGAAGAGGACTTGAGTTGTGCGGCCGATGAGATAGATTTTTTAGGAGGAATCCGCACCTGGCCACGCTTGATCAACGTTCTTTCCAGGCCAGATGACATCATTGACATTTTCATATCTATCAATGATGGTATGAGTCTTTCGCATTTCAAAAGGCCATGGATATAGCTCGCCAGTGGTGATGTTTCTCATATCCGGTTTATTTTGTTCGGCATCGCGAACATAATGATCCTTGAAGTCATCTCTCCAGGTCTTTCTAACTTGGATTCCGTCAACGGTCTTGAGGACTCCTTCAAGTGACTCGTCTGGAATAGTGGAAGAGGTCGCGGTGGGCTTAAAGATTACCAGTGTCTCGGCATTCGGATCTAAAGCTTTGCCACATGCAATCATAGCAGCCGGATCGATATTTTTGGAAATTGGAGTTTCTTTCAAAACTTGAGTTGCAGAATTTTTAAAGACGGCGCCAGTGCGTTGGCTGTTTGGCTCGGATGATTGTAGAATTTGGATGGTAAATGGTGTCCCGAATTTCTCTCTGTCTAGGATCTGATCGGCCATGGTGTTGATCCGACGAGTGAGGAGATCTGCTGCGTCCGCCGAAGTTGATTGATTGTTCTCATGGAAACTTGATGTGGGAGTGTGATAGCAGAGCTCCTTGCAAGGGAAGCTTGTTTCTATGAATCGAGTGATGTCTCCGCAACCGGTATATGAGTCGCCCCAACCTGGTACAACTGTGAGTCTGTCAAGTTGCAGTCCTTGTAAAACCTGTAGTCCGTACAGTTGTTCTTCGTCCTCGATAGCCTCAGGGGCATCAGGCTCCTCACTCTTCATGCGAATGCGAACATTACGGATTTGGCTGATGGTAGAAATTGGTAGAAGTGAGAACTTGTCCAACAGTGGGAAACTATCCTCAAAGTCGAAGAGGACCCGATTGATCCAAATATTGCTAGTTTCTTGGTACATTTGTTTGCAAACGCGGAGAATGGCGAGTGCGTTACGGGCTGGCAGAACTTTGCGGTATTCACATCTGATTTGTCGGTGTCCGAATGTGAGACGAGTTGAGTCAAACAGATGATCGAAAATCATATCTCGCAACTCTTTTGGTAGATTCAAGAGGCGAGATTTGGTCTTTGGGCGCGAGGTCCTAGTCATGACTTCACAGTTATTTCTTAGTGGTGATCGAGAGCGGTAGGAATTCTGTTGATTTCTGCGAGGTGATCTGGAGCGTGAATCTCTTCTGCGTTTAGAATCGCGTTGGTTGTTCATGTTGTTATTGGAAGATGATCTAGGCATCGTAGAAGTTGCTCTATCGAGTGTTGGTAGATGTGAGACTTTTATTTGAATGTTTGAATTGATTCTTGTTATCGGTAGAGTTTGTTTGGCAAATGATTGCAGGTAGTAGTTTACGAAAAGATTTAGGAGGAATAGGGGGAAAATATCCCTTATAAACAGAAATGAAATGGCCTTGAAAGCTCGCTTGCAGCGCAAGCTACGGTACTTTACCAATCATCTAGGCAGTATAGACCGTAAACATGCTCTTAAGTTCGCGCAAGGCAGCTACCTGGCCAAATGGTAGCAATGACCAAGGCTAAAGTCTCGCTTACTTTTTCAAGGGGAGTTAAAATGACTGTATTGAGGGCTTCTGAAGCATTGTTCTTGTTAAGCAACTCGCGTGAGACTCAAATTCAGCCGTACATGAGCAAATCGAAGGCTACAATCTCGCTTGTTTGTAATTAGGGGAGGAAATTGGAGGTACGGTTGCAGAATGCGTGTTAGCTAGCTTGCACTACACACTACTTTTACGGTTGCTTGTATGAATATGAGCGCGCATATCCCTTTTATGAGATCAGAGAAAGAGAATTAGTAATCATCAGGTCTCGACATCCGTACGGTAATACTTTGAAATTTAGCGAGTCAGTAGGTAGGTAGTGGTTGGCGGACGGTGAGAGACGGAACAGAAGAATATGAAAGACTTCGCCTTGGATGAAGCGAGGAGTGAAACATAAACTCGTCTCTTTGGGGATGGGGGACTGATAGTAGCTTTATTGATTCGTGCTTTTAGTCATGAGCTTTACTAAAAAAATTGTGTATTCTCCTCTCACCACATTACCATCCGCTCCTGTCACCACTCTTCGTTGCCTTTGGTCAATTAGAAATCGCACCGCCGAAATCCTCGCGAATGCATTTACGGATGCAATTCTGCTCACTCGCCACATGCATAAGTTTACAGGTGCACATGTACTATGAGGACTTACAACAAAGATCAAACACGTCAGAAAGTCTGATTGAGAGTCTATGCCAACATTACAGTTATACATTGATAGAACCCTTACACGCTATGGTGGCCTATTTAATAAGTCCAAGCTGAATTCCTACGTTCAGGGGGAAATAGGGTGACTGGGAAAATGTGCCAACTCGTGCTAAGCTTCGGGATACTTGGCGAGGCCTCCACCGAATAGTTACATGTACAAGACGGGATATTTTCCTGGGGAACCCCTGAAGTGGAGGCCTCTAAACGCTTTGCTTATAAGGTCGGGATTTTAACCTCCTCATGAGAAATGTATGATCATCTGATAAGAGCATTTTGAGTTTCTAATTTCATCCTACGCCTCCACTGGATTCTATCCAATCATCTAAGATTTTGCAAACCTACTACAACATAACTGCTGACAACAAAATCTCCTTTTCATTTTCGATAGGGCACGGAACTCCTGACAGATGGTATGCACGTTGGGAACCAATTGATGCCGCTTGATACTGATCGCCAGTAGTACAGAAGACGACAAGTCATCGACATCTTCCTCAAAGGCCTTCAATGATACGCATGTTGCTCTTTTCATTCCATTCCCTGGCATTTCCAAGACTTTCTCTTTGGTCAACTCTCTGATATGTTCAAGGCTTGAATATTCCAATACCACGAAACACAATTTGTGTCCAAGAAAATCTTGCAGCAAGTTCTACACAATAGGCTTGCCCACAAATGGTACTTCTGAGGTTACGCGCGAGTCTCAAGGTCTCGTAGCTCGATTGAAGGAAAATGCACCGTGGAATTTTCGATATCAAAAGACAGAAGAAACTCTTGCAGATGATTTTTGCGAAGGAATGGAAAGGCTCGGCGTTGGGAAGGCTCAGCAAGTCGACAATATTTCCGATCACTTCGGCTGTGTTGGAACATCCAATGTTTCAGTTGCTGCGAGCATGAATGTGGATTGGAAGATTGATATTAATGTGCAAGATAATACACATGAGCAGTATTAGCATCAGAGGCCACCATATTTTATGCGATATCCAATTGCGTATGTCGGTGATGGCAATTCTGAACAACAGACTCAACTTAGCCGGCGTTGTTTCAATTGTAAGAGAAATATTATCCAATGGGAGAGTTCAATTGTTACATGGGTGGCCTCTTGAAATCACCCAAGCTTGGGTTGTAGATTGTTTAGAGTTTGCGTCCAACCGACGCGCTGAAGGCTGCACCTACACCTGTGGAATTTCATTCAAGGTTTCCTTAATCTGCCTTCCTGTCAAAGCGGGGGGTTTTTTCCCTTAATGCATGAGGACCGGTATGTACTTATTGAGAAGGGTTTTCCCTGTATTCGAGAAGGAATGCAGATTTGGTTACAATATAAATTTGATTTCTGAAATTCAATCGCAATCATTCATTGAGCTTGACACAACACTAGCCAATTTGATCACACATTTCAAAGACTAATCCATCGTTCATCAATTCATTCATCAATTCCTGTAAGATATAGAACTAGGTGTTACATTAGAAACTTTTGAGTTTTAAAGGTCGCTGTATACTAGCTCCAGGCGGAATATGAGCTCGTGACTCTGGGCTTCTATATAACCGACTAAACTTCAGACGCTCGGTATTGAGATATCGGAATTGAAACAAAACAATAATTGCTCATCTCTGCTCCGAAGGCGTGATAGGCTTGGAACTCTCAACCCAATCGAATGTTCCCAAAACTTGCGTTAACCAGACATCCTTAGCACCATGTGGGATATCGTGCTCAGTATCTTGGTCCTCGCCAAACTGTGAACCGCTCAAAAAGGTGTGCGGAAATCCTGGATCAAAACGACTCGCTCTATCAATCTTGGCTACATCATCATCAGTCAAAACAAGCTTGAGGGCTTCGACATTGCCCTTGATATGTTCAACTTTGCGACCGCCAACGAGCGGGAAGACATATGGAGCCTTTTGCATGATGTATGCCATGGCGATGCTTGTAATATTGGTGTTTTTGGAGACTGCAATGTCATCCAATACTTTCGACATTCGCTTTTCAAAAATTGAAGGCTTGCCTTGACGACCAGGATTGCTCTTCTCACGCTCCTTGAAGGTGGCTTCTGTTTGGAAACGTCCTTGGCCAAGAGTTCCCCATGGAATCAAGCCCATACCTTCGTCTTTACACATAGGAACGATATCTCGTTCGAAATCACGTTTGGCTGCATTCCATAGCCCTTGATATACGACAAATTGACGGAGACCATGGTCCCTAGCATATTGATTTGCTTTCGCCACGACCCAAGCAGGAGTGTCGGACACACCCAGATAAGTGACTTTGCCGGAAGATACGAGGTCATTGAGAGAAGTCATGAGTTCTGGAATGGTGGTTGCATAATCCCACCAATGTACATAGAGCAGGTCTATGTATTCGGTTTGAAGTCTCTTGAGTGATGTTTCAACGGAATGTCTGAGAGATTTGGTTCCGTTGCCTCCAAAGTTCGATTGGATCTTTCCAGGATGATGCTTCTGGTAAGGGGAGGAATATTTGGTGGCAAGAACCATTTCATCTCTGCAGTCCCTTGACTTCATCCATTCTCCAAGCCACTTCTCGGATTGTCCTGATTGATACCCGTTGGCAGTATCGATGAAGTTACCACCTAGACCTTTGAAAGTATCGAGAATTTCAAAAGAAGTTTCCTTATTGCACTCTCCCAAACGAGCCTTATCTGCGTCGCCGAAGTTCATGGCTCCAAGACAGATTGGAGAAACTCTCACATTGGCTGTTGGAGCTAGTTGGCGATGGCGGAAGAGCATAGACTCAGGTGCTGGTGCTGGTGGGAATGGTGGTGCCATGCTGATGATTGTATGGGAAATTGAGAATAAAATTGAATTGGTGATGGGGTGTGGTATGAAGAAGAACTTGACTCTGTGGCACTGATATGTGCATCAAGAAGACGGGATGGAAGGGAACTTTATACTTAGACAAGACTCTAGACAGGGCATCTGCCTACCATATCTGCATCACACGCTTGGGGATACAGACGGAGTTTGGCCTCTCTAACTCCACGAGCATCTTCTAGCATACATCTCAGCAGAGAACGTACTCATGCCATAGTCTTTGACGGCATCGACAGACATACACTCGTCGCCGGATTTTAGATATCGATGTTGTGACACCCCATTCACCCAGGCCCGCAATGGCCCCACTGAAGCATCATTCATTGGTCGACGGCCTAGAACTGCCCATGACGTATGATAAGCAGCTTGCATAGAACCAATAAAGACCGAAAGAACCAATAAGTCGAAGTCGAAGTCGAAGTCGAGAAGGAGCAAGGTCCTTCTTCCAACTTAGCATTATCCTAGACTCTTGATTGGATCTCTCTAAATCTATCACCGACAATCTTACCCCTCCGCCTCCACCACCTGCTTCTTCAATCGTCGCCTACTCGTACCAAACCACAATCTCTAATTCCCGAAAGATTCATCCTCGATTTTCGGACGAAACATAGACCATCATCGGGAACTGATTTGCAACATGCCACTCAAAGTCGAGCTCACACGTATGTCTCAACAGACCGGGGCCAGATGTATGGATGAGGATTGGACCGGGACAAACGATACAGCAACTAGAAGAAAATTACAGAATCGCTTGAACCAGAGGATATACCGTGAGGTCTATTCCTGCGCAGTGTCGGTGTTAAGATTTGGTATTTGCGAAAGTGATTATTGCTAACTCATTGTGTCGTACGTCCTGTCAGGCCAGAGACGCAAAGCTCCATCGAAAATTCGTGACGACTGCGAAAACGATTCTCCAATTGAAGCTTCACAGTTCCCACAGCGATCAACCGTCGGTGAAGCCAAAAGAACGTATTCTGCGAATCTGTTATCGATAACGAGCCTCCGTAACGAGAAGCAATCCGGTCAACTCGAGCAATCAAGCAATCCCTCTGTCAAACTATCGGCGGATATAAATATAAAGCAATGGACAACAGGTCGCGTGTCGAGAGTCCAAGGATTTTGTGGGATTCGGCTTATGCTGGCCGAATTCGAGAAAGAAGCTCGTAGGAACTATTCAATGGGCTCTCCACGAACAGATCAACTTCTCACCCTCATTCAATTCAACGTCTTTCGCGCATTGATCAAAAACACGCGGACAATAGGTTGGAACTTGGATTGGCTAGACTGCACGATTGATCCTCTATCCCCGTGGCTCAATCTTTCCACAAAGATTGTACCGGGCGCGCATTGTCCTCAGCCATTGTGTCCAACGGAGATTCAGCGCACAATCCCTCATCATCCATGGCTAGATCTTTGGCCAATTCCTCAAATGCGCGATAACCTATTGTTGCATGCTGAAAGCTACGATGAAGATCAATTGTGTAATGATCTAGTGGAATTTGGAGGTCTCATGAACGAACAATCAGGCCTCATTGTTTGGGGAGAACCGTGGGATGTTTGGGGATGGGAGGTTAGTGAGACTTTCTTGAGGAATTGGGGATGGGTCGTCAAGGGTTGTGAAGAGTTATTGGCTTCAACGAATCAATGGAGGGCAAAAAGGGGAGAGCAAGCTCTTGTTTTCGAGGTCTGAACAAACTACCTAACCTTGAGACAAAGCGCCGGACGTTATATTGAATCAGACTCTCAAATCTTGAGCCCTGCAGGTTAACACGCACGAGTACTTCCTTTCGACACCTGCAGCTAGTTCTCATATCCAATATCATCTAGCAAACGCCATCAACACCGCCAACAACACCGCCAACAACAAAGACTACGTGTATGCTGAGCAAGCGTAACGACGGGACGATCTACAAGACAAGCGTGGCAGAAATGCAACGCAATTAGAACATGCATCCAAGTGTGGACTTCCAGGTAGCATTTCAGCTCACAATACATGCGCCAAATTCTGCAATCTAGGGAAAAGATTACGTCACGTCAAGCTCAATTATGGGGGTATTATCATCGCAAAGGGTTGACACACACACACACACACACAGAGCATCGAATGATCTCAGCTTTATTCATACCTTTACATTTTCGCTCGGGTCAAAAAGTTGTCTGCAGTTCCAACCTCTCAATAGAAAACCTTGTTTTTCTCGCCACACAGCAACATAAGAGAAGGATCAAAACGCCGAGAGTTCAATAAGGCTCGCACTATTGAGACGCACGGAATTGACCAACCTCTCTTGTGGCGTCTTCTAATTGGGTTTGCGAATAGAAAAGACGAACAACAATGGTGCTAATACGGTACCATTTTACGTAGAATACCCATACCGGTCGATCGGGAGTAGCCTTTCGTCGTTCATTCGACCTAGTTGTAGCAGATAAATCTGATTAAGTAAATCTGATCCTCTAATGTGACTTCCATTTTCATTTCCATTTTGTTGTCTTACTGTCAGATGCTCTTGGCACGAGTCAACACACAACAATATCTCGCGAATCGGCTTGGGCCCAAGTTCGAAAAGAACAAACATTTGAAAGAATGAAAAGTCTTTCATTTATTGTTTGATCTGAATTTCAATTACGACTTGATTTATGGTTTCAAGCGCCGAAGTTCATGTTTCAATCGAGGGCCTCGGAGGTTTAACAATGGCACGGTTGAGTCAAGTGGCTCAGTTGCGTACATCACAAAACTCAATGTTTTGGATCAGCAGACTAGTACTATGGCTAAGGTACAACATCAAGACTTTCTCCACAATTACAAAGCAAGGTAACTAACTACCTGGGTACTAATCGCAACATGCGTCACACGAACTATAGAAATCAAAAGTGTCAAATGGTGGAGGTGAATTGTTCAGGCCATTCCTACATGACCACAATATGCCATAGTCTATTTGTCAGTTCAAAGACATCTCAAGCCTCGGCAAGTAAAAGATATTTCGCTCGTCCAATGCAAACTATTCCTTGAGTTTTCTTTCGAATACCTAAGTATCAAGTGATCTTCATTGTGCCGTTGATTTGCGCTCTTTCCTGTGGAAACCCGCAGCTCCTCATCCCAAAGTGTTCAAACCACCTTATTAAGTTGAGACCTTGAAAATTGCAGAGAATGGGGCTTTACATGGCACATACTACCGCCCATTTACAGTCTTGCAAATATTGACAGCTGCTGGGTCCACACCTTCAACGCGCGCTGACCTTGTTTCATTGATTCTTGAACCTCTTGTGTGCTGGAACACCTAGCCTCTCTCTTCACGAAACCGAATAAAAGGATTGAATAAATCCGCTTCCCAGAAGTAATTTGGGACCCATCCACTCAGGCTCTTCTTTCCACTTTTACAAAACTCACGATGCGTCGCTCGCTTGTTTCTCTGTGTTGTGTACTTGGCTTAGCTGATATAGCCACCTCACAATCTGCCACCTCGCAGCAATCTACTACCAGTGCAGAGGCTGCTTTCAAACAGTTGCAAACATGGTACGACACCACTTCTGGACTCTGGACCACAACAGGATGGTGGAATTCGGCCAATTGCTTAACTGTTATTGGTGATCTCGCTGCCGTCGATTCAAATGTCAGGTCAGCCGTCACCAGTGTTATGTCAAACACCTTTGTTCAAGCCCAAAAGACCAACCTACAAATGATGAAAGTCGTGTTAACCGACTATAATTATCTATCAATGTATGGAGATTCTACTAGCGCCATGAAAAGTCTTGCTCTGGCAAGTGAATTTCAAGTACACGTAGCAACAACTGTGAGTCCTACGGGTTTCTTGAACGATTATTACGACGATGAGGGTTGGTGGGCATTGGGTTGGATTCAAGCGTACGATCTTACAGGAAACGGCGACTATCTGACCATGGCCGCGGATATTTTTGCCGACATGAAAAATGGCGCCACCACACCTTGCTCAAATGGCGCTGCGGGAATTTGGTGGGATAAACCAAATACATATGTAAATGCCATAGCGAACGAGCTATACTTGAGCGTGGCTGCTCATCTTGCGAATCGTGCAAGGGGATCCGATAGGTCTAATTATTTGGCCGTTGCGAAAAATCAATGGACTTGGTTTCAAGGGACTGGAATGATCAATGCACAAGGAACCATCAACGATGGATTGACAAGTGCGTGCCAGAACAACGGAGGAACCGTCTGGAGTTACAATCAAGGCGTTGTTCTCGGAGGACTCGTCGAACTTTCTAAGGCAACAGGTGACTCGAGTTATCTTAGCACCGCGAAAAGCATCGCCACAGCGGCAATCAATGCACTTTCCGACTCAAATGGAATCCTTCATGACGCATGCGAACCGGACTGTGGAGCAGATGGTGCGCAATTTAAAGGAATCTTCATGAGAAATCTCCAGAAACTTCATCAAGCATCGCCCGATTCAAGTTACCTAACATATATTGCAAATAATGCAAAGAGTATATGGGCAAATGACAGAGATACAAAGAATAATATCTTGGGTGTTAATTGGGCAGGACCATTTATCGCGCCAGGAGATGCAAGTACCCAAAGCTCAGCGCTGGATGCTCTTGTAGCGGCGGTTGCGGTGGGTGGCGGTGGGATTGCGAAGGCAAGGAGATGGGTTGCTTGATGTGTATGAGAGGTTTATGGAGACTTAAGAAGTCGAAATTTTGAAAGATAATGGGAAGCAATGGAGTTTGGGCGTAAACGCTGATAGGCGTTGGGTATGAGTATTACGGAACTTGTATTAATATTTCAGGAGTTCCACAGGATGGATATCAGATTTTATTACGGATATTGGATAGGCTACCGGTGGCACTACCATATTGATACCTTTTTACTTTAGATTAAATATCGAATTGAACCTATGAAAAATTCCCCAAGTTTCCACATGCAGCGAGATTTTTCTTTTCGTGATAAGTCGGAAAATACCCAAGCACCAATCCTTGTGGCAGCAGCAAAAACTTCAGAGTAATAGACGAAAACTTACATCAAACGCACAAGACGCGTTCTAAACATATGTTCAATAGTTTATAGCGAAATCAATAGATATAAATAAATACACAGAACTCATCCTTGCACTTGCTCCATCGGGGAAAAAACAATAATGTCCAAGCTGTGCATTGAACATTGTCCGAGCACTACCATTCTAGTGAACGAATAGCTTTAAAAGATAAGAGACCCTCGAGCCTTGGGATCGGAGCACTGCATGCTCAGGCAACTTGGCTACTGATGCATGTAATGGATAGAGTCTCGACATTATAGATGCAGAGACGGGCTTCGTTTCCAAGTGCGCGGTTTATTGCAATTTGTTGGATCTTGTCACTGCAAAAGCTGTAGTTGCGTTTCGGTTCATAGACACGAGAGAATAAAGAGAGGAAGAGAAAATGCAGTGTGTATCATGATAGGGCGTTATTCGTTATTACTGTTCAATCATCAATTACCAATACGGCGTCTACCAAAATGTCTGTCTGTCTGTCTGTCTGTGTATCCGTATATGCCTGTTTGTACATCAAGATCTATCCAGTAATATTTTCTCTCCTCCCATTATTATCAACGATCTTTTCTCTGCTCTCCTCCTCAGTTATCCAATCTATCTATCAACCCCCTTCATATCAACCCCTGATTAAAATCCAGAAAAGATTATCTACAACAATGCAACTGCGGCACCGGCGATCAAAGCAAGCATCGAACCAGCTTGAACGGAAGTTGCTGCGCCTGTGAAAACAGGTGTGGTACCTGTAGTGGTGCTCTTTGGTCCGGATCCTGTACCCGATGGAAGGACACTGTAGCTTGGTTTGCTGGTGCCGGTAGTGGAGTTACTATATGTTCCTGGAGAACCAGAACCAGAGTCGGAGCCGGAGCCTGAACCAGAGCCTGAACCAGAGCCTGAGCCTGAACCAGAGTCGGAGCTTGAACCAGAGCCGGAGCCAGAGCCTGAACCGGAACCAGAGCCTGAACCTGAACCAGAGTCGGAGCTTGAACCAGAGCCGGAGCCAGAGCCTGAACCGGAACCAGAGCCTGAACCGGAACCAGAGCCTGAACCAGAACCAGAGCCTGAGCCGGAGCCGGAGCCAGAACCAGAGCCTGAGCCCGAACCATGACCTCCTGATGAAGATCCTGAACCAGAACCAGAGCCAGAGCTGCAATCGGTTGGGGCGGGTCCATTAGCATAGACTGTTACAGTCTTTACGGGCGCGCACATGGAACCGGTAGAGGTAGGTTGAACGAACCAGACCATGGGGCTAGTGAAGGTTACGGTCTCGATAACTTTGGAGATGGCGGTTGTGGTGGCGGTGGAGAAGGCGGTAACGGTTGAGTTCTTGGTCGCGTATGCAGTGGTGGTAGCGACGGAAACAGAAGAAGAGGTCGTGGGGTCAACGCATGATCCGGTGAGGGAGAAGGCGTTGGATTGGGCGTAGATGACGTAGGTGTTAGTTCCGTTGATGAAGTTGAGTTGCCATCCGTAATCACTTTTCACGTCACAGGGAATAGTAACATCGACGCTCTTATCGGATTGTGGAACATTTTGAGCGAGAGAGATGACGGTAGGAGGCCAGTCTTTGAAGTTGACGAGGTAGATAGAGAATTGAGATGCGTCAGTATCGACGGAGGACCAGGTCACACTGGTAGATTTACCCTTTGTGACGGTGGAGTTGAGAGTTGGGGTAAGGACGGTGTATGCGGAGGCCGCGGCCACCAAAGTGGCGAGGGAGAAGATCTTGGAGAACATTACGAATATAAAAAAGAATTTGAAGATTGGAGAAAATTGATGAATGAAATTTTGGAAAGAGTGTAAGTTGGCAAAGCCTGAGTTGTACTAAAGAGCGTGGGTGGTCAATAAAACCTAAAGGATGATATTCTTGATTAGAGAAAATATCTGACGGACGAAGGATTGGATATAGAGTGGGTAGTTTGGATGTTTTTGTATTCATCGACCATCAACATCACAATCTAACCAACTCCCTTGGACCAAACCATATTTAGTCATAAGTAATGTGTAGGTAGGATGCAAACTTACGGCACACGCTTGTGTAATTTCCCTTCATACCCCTGATTTTAGTACTGATCTTACTTGCCTCGATCCCATCAAATCAACGCCAAGGGCACAACCTATGAGGCACAGTCAAAATAAAATGATAAGATGTAAACGATGGATATTTGGGATGAACGGATGGCTAAATTCATAGGTTAAGCTTTTTCTATATTATAGTAATCCATACACCAACACATCGAGAAATTGTGTTGAGCGGGGATATATACAATCAGTCTCTCATAGCATCGGATGATATAGACATGATTGTGTTTTATCTCCATGATATATACATGAAACAGAATGAACGACAATAGAACTTTTCGACTTTCGAACGATATAAGGCTGCTTCAACGCCCTGATTGATTGACAAGTGTAGCGGGGTGTCGATCTAAAGCACCCCTGATGAAAAGGCAAACAATAGACTAATTAAGGCTAGATGCATACAATAGATAGTCTTGATAGTCTTGGTGGACCTGCAGTTATCCGGTCCCATGCAGCCGAATGTCTCCAGTCTCTAGCCAATCTGTCTCTGTTCGTTCACTTTGGTGATACAGAGCGACATAACCTACCAGGTACATCACGATTAACCGTAATTACCATGCATCACAATGTTTGGGTGACCAACCTCAGGGCACACACATCTACGCACACCATTCAATCCAAATCAATGGTTCAAGAGATAATCGAGAGGGGTTTTGGTTGGAATTCTGACCATGATTCAAATACGAATGTTACCACTATACAGCTCGTATAATTCGAATTGAGCAATTTCAATATATTGCCATGGGAGGCGACAAGGATACTACACCATTAGGTTACCAATCAATTGTGAACCCTATGAACAGGGAAATATAAGAAGGAGAAAAAGAAAATTAGCCGCTGGTCATTGCAAAAGTTTAATTTCCACAAGGATATGCACGACGATGCACAACGCCGCACGTCCGGTTAACGGGGTCTAAACGGGGAAAGGCGTTGACACATCTGGCAAGTTTCTACCGAAGATGTGATTGAGATTGAGTTTTGGGGTAAGCAAATATTGGGGAACTTTGCTACAATCCCACAACACCATGTTAGTCTGCCTGTGATCATGATAAGGTTATTTGCTTAAACGCCTTATGGAGTAGTTGCGCCAGTCAAAGCAGTCAATCAGGCACATCGAACATAGTAAAGCAGCTCCTGGAGCTTGTCCTGGAGCTTGAACGAATAACCCGATTCTCAGGACAGACATGTCGATATTATCCACAAAAGATATACGAACCAGCCAATGAAAGTAACTCGGGGTAGAGTCGTAAAGTCTGACCATCTGAACAATTTTCCCTTCCTCGGTCTTATTCGAATGAAACGATTCTCAATACGTCAGTTATTCATACCATATCATGCTTTCTCCATCGTCCACAAAATAAATACACGATGCACAGTACTCCAACACAAATTGATCTCATGCGAACCCATACATGTCCTTGATGATATCGCTTGCCTTCTCTGCAACAGCATACAATGTACTTGTCAAGTGTCCACTAAGCTGATGAGGCAGAATGGATGCATCGACTACTCGCACATTACTGGTACGATAGACCTTCAAATTCGAATCCACGACTCCGCCAGACGTTATTCCCTGCATAGAGCACGTGCCAACAGGATGATTGTTTGAACTGACTATATTATTATTCCTTTAGCAAGTGCAATCCTGAGAGTCTAGACGGAATAGCAGCCTAGAAATCTCAAGGGGGAGAGCTTACATGTTGATTTGACCCAAGTTTCCCATTGCAGATCCGTAGCATTTTTAGGAACCACAGAAAATCCTGGTGACACTTCCGTAAATGCATTCACCAATGCTTTGGCTGCCCAAAATTTTCGTGTCCATTTTGCAATCGCGACTTGGACTTTTAGATCAAAGTCTACAAGGAAGAAATTCGGATTAATAGCTGGATATACGGCAGGGTCCGCAGAAGAAATATGCACATTCCCTCTGGAAAATGGTAAGAGGGTCCAAAAGGCTGTGTAGAGATATGTACCGGGTCCAGACCCGGTATTAACTGTGTTCCCAAAGATGACCTCGATATCGGGGACATTTTGGTTGATGAGATCATTTTGTATGGTTAAGAGGTAATTCATGGCGCCAGGTGAAATGGAGCTATTGATTGCTGCAGATATCGACGATGCCCAAGTACTGAGGTTCGCAGCTGGAACACTCGGGAGGATAGAAGATAATGGAGCATATGTTACATATGGCATTGTTCCGTTGTACGTGGTGTCGCTTTCATAGGCAAATGCGTTGTTAGGCTGATCTTGAAGATTTTCTCCTACGCCGGGGAGAATTATCTTGGCCGCTATACCATATTTTTGCAAGATGCTAAACTTGTTAGTCCAGTCGTCTACTCGCCATGATTTCAAGAACCTACGTTGGATTCCCGATACCAGAAAGCTCCAGAATCGCTGGGGACCTCAAACTTCCCGCAGAAACAATAACCTCCTTTGTCGCATTAATAATCTCAATTTCTCCGTTAGAATTTAGGACCTCTACACCACCCGCCGTATAAGTTGCTCCCAAATTACCGGCCCAAGCGATTCTTCTGGCAGTAGTGTTCAAAAACACATGCAAGTTTGGCCTACCCTGCACAGGATAGTAATAAGCTCTCGCGGCATCTTCTCTCACATTCTTCTCTCGGTCCAGGGTAGACGGCCCCGCCATGTATCCAGTTACATTTCCGCCATTTACATCTCGATTTCTCTTCACGCCGAGAGATTCCCACGCACTCCCTACTTGAGAGAAAAGTGTGCCGTTGTTAAGATCATACGCATATCCAACTTTAAGTGGTCCTTTTTTTCCGTGAAACGCCGAAATATACGATGCGCCTGCTGCTGTTTGAGATAGAGTTGGAATCGTAAAACTCTCGCTCTTCTTGTAGTATGGATAGAGTGCAGACCAATTCCAACCGGTATTTCCAAGTCCAAGTTGCCATGAATCTATTTGTTGAGAGGCTGCGCGAACGTATGTCATTCCTATCATTGTTTAGTTGAAGGCTATGGGATACCGTTCATTGGTGAAATGCCCACCATTGATCGTGCTCGTTCCCCCTAATGCTTTTCCAGCATTATAACCCAGTATTCTACCACCAGCATACGTCTGATTCGTCGTCGCATATTGCCAGTCAATTGCTGTGTTAAGACCTAATGTGAATCCATCCACACTGCTGACATTTGCATTGTTAAGAACCGAAAAGCCAGCCTCAATTACAGCGATGGTAATGTTGGGGATTTCTGATAGACGGTTGGCAACCACGAGACCAGAGGTTCCGCCGCCGATTATCACAAAATCATATGCAAAGGCAGTGGTTTTGTAAGATGTAAACAAGTATCCCAGAATAACTTGAAATACCAAGGAATGGACCGAAGAATGCTTAGACAAGAGCATGACGGGCGACTTGCTCCGGTCAATTGTCTCTCGTGTTTTGGGAGGGGAAAGACTTGAGATACAATTAGAAATAAAGATTTGTCAGAGTATACAAAACAATAGCACACATTTATATTTTTCTTACTGAACGGGACGGACCGATTCCTGTGCTTGTCGTCGTTCACATATTCCAAGGCAACGAAATATGACTGCAAGGTACCCCGCACACACGGAATGGCTCACCAACCCATGTACTGTACGTAATTGATATTGATCAGCTACCCCAATCTCATTAGACCTTCTCAATCCTCGTGATGCTTTTCTGGCAATCCAATATGAAACAAAGCCTCGCGATGATGTGAAGATTAGAAGAGAGAGTGGAAGTAGAATTGATGTATATTAACGAAGGGTTATACAGTCCACAATAACCACGATATCTCTTTGTTCAATTCAAGCACGAGGAATAGGTAGTACAAGTTCGGGCACCAACGAACCCCTAAACGTGATCAAACCAAACGCCAAATAGAGTACAGACATCAACCAAGCCAGGATTCGTGATCCTCCAAACTCCAAAGTAGTACAAAAGCCATCATCATACCAAGCCCTTAGATTTATTGGAAGGAAACCTTGCCGTACTTATCCTCGACAGGTCTTTCATCGCCAAAGCAGAAGTAGCCTCTAGAACTTGGAGTCTTCGTATCTACACCGCCTTCGCTTGCCCACTGCTCCTCCATTTCTCCTCTATGCTTACTCTTTGGTTTTCCATCTCTAATGCGCACCTTCTCGAAGAACACATAAGAAGCATAGTACGCAGAACTAGTGTTTCCAGCACTTGGTCCCTTCTTACCTAAGAAGTCATTCAAGACCTTGGATTGGATTTTCTTCTCCTCGGGGTAGGTCTTTGCAATTTCACGGAGGAAAGCAGCTTGTGTCACACCGGGTTCGCGGAGGTAGGCACGTATCTTTTTGCGAACTTCATCGCAACTATCATAGACAGGGACGGACGTTGTGGATTCTCCATCGAGTGTAATGGCGGAAACATCAAACTTCTTCTGTTCTTCGGCTTTGCTGACCTTTGGCTTTTTGAGAGGTTTGACTCCCTGTAGCCTGCTCTTTTATCAGTTGCAAGAATAGTACGAGGATCCGGGTGACATACTCTCGTTTTTTGAAGAAAGCAAACGCGTTGGTGTAAACATTGCTCTGATCTCCCTTGAATTTGCCACTTTGGCCCATGAATGCACCGTAACTTCTGCTATTTGTGCCAATCGTTTTCTGAAATTCAGTAACTTTCATCTCACCGCTCTCGAGAAAGGTGCGAATTTTGCGACGAATTTGATCACAATTTTGATCAACGATGTGAAGTCTTTCATCATCACTGTCGATTTCTGGTAGATTTTGTGGTTCTTCGATTTCAGAAGCTTTGCGTTTGTTATCCGTAGCTGCTTTCTGGTTACAGCATTAGATTATGGATAAGGAGGAAGAAAAAGAGACGTAATTACAGATGCGGGGGTTTTGACTGGAACCTTGTCTCTTGACTTTGGAGGGGGAAGGATTGGGGCGGGGGGCGCTTTAATGCTGCTTCCTGCAACGTCCAAAGGTTGCTTTTCTGCTTTGCCACTCATGATTAACCGTAATCGATATTGATGTTCCTCCTGCGTACGTTTTGAATAGGTTAATAATCGAAGTTATGGAGAAACGGGAAAAGAACAGGAGGACAAGATAAGGTTAAGGAGAGGGTGAGAGAAATGACGTTGTGAAACGCGAACGCGTAAATAGGGTTGGTCATGTGATCATAATATAAACAGCCCAAGCGTTCAACTACGATCTCTCCTCTAAAGTCACATAATCACCAGATGACCCCTATCTAATAGCCAATCGGCATAGTAACACCTTTTCTCTCTGTATAGACACTGAACTTCCAAATTGAATATTGCAGCTACAGCCTGATGAAGCTTATTCGACGAAGTGTTCGAAGAAGAGTCGCAAGTTTGACCCTTCTTCGACGAGGAGATCTTCACGCTTAGCCTTCGAGACACACACGCTTCCACTTACCCATCAAAGACAAAGATTTGTGTTGGAAGGTTCCCACGAATTTCAGACCCCCTTGAACTAGTGCCCGAATTTTCTTGAAACATGCGCTTGTTAGACTTGGAGTAAACATTTGGAGACATTGAGAAACTCCACTTGCTTCACAAACAGCACGAGGATATATTAAGCTACGATCGTAATACTGCCAATTGTTCAGGCTACGCTTAGCCTTCAAACCTCTCTTCCCTATCCGTCTGAAATTCCCCCACCAATACCCATCCTCCCATCTACAATTCATCCTTCACATCCTTCTTAGGGTCTCCTTTAACAACTCTTTCACAAACCGCCGGAGTCCCAACATCCATCCGGTAATTACACTTCTCCATCTCCACAACCTTCCAGATCTCATCTTTCTCAGCACAAGCCAACACAACGGTCGTAGCCCTATTCGGTCCGTTCCAACAATGTTGCCCATTCTCGTATACCAAAGTGGTTCTGATTCCCTTACCGAGACCCTTACCCTCGGCATCAACTTCTTCATCAACTTCTATTTTATCAAATCGGACAAAGTTACCCATGCCAGTATTTCCGCCACCTTTTTTAGATTTCTGTGACGTCTTTTCCATCCAGCAGAGTTCGTAGTCATATTCACCAGAATCTTTGGACACACAGGAGCCTTTAAGAGCGCGGAAAATATCATCTACTCCATAGTCCTTTTCAAGGTCGGATTTGATATCAGAGAGGGTGTTCTGTTTAGCACTAACATCATCGCTGACGGCTTGGTAAGCATTTCTCGCATCTTGGACAGATTTAGATTCGGAGCCAGAATTGGCGTTATCAGCCAAAACACCATTTTCAATGAGGATGATACGGAGATCGGTGACCTTTTGGTGAACCCAGGCACGGATGGATTCTGGGAGGTATTCTTCGAATTTGTAAACTATATTGTGTTAGTCATGAGATAAATGATGGATAAAAAAATCTTCCAATATGATACTTCGCTGGCCCCGTGGGGACCGACTAGTGGAAATAACCACCACCTTTAAGCGCAGCAAGTTGTGGGTATTTAGGGGCTCGCCTCAACTGAAGTAGTGGAGAGAGGGGTCAGAGATAACTTACGAGCGTCAACATCGCTCTCCTCATCGTTCTCCCAGGTCTCCCACTCAATCCCGTCATTCTCAGCCTTGGCCGTCTCATCCACAGCAGCGTCTTGACTTCCAGTATCTTCTGCTTCAGAAGCATCCTTGGTAGCAGCATAATCCTCCCAAGCTTTGACTGCTCTCTTGACACCTTCGTCGTTGAAGTTAGGGTTACGCTCCTCTTTGAATCTTGACAAAATCCCCTCCAGCTCGTTGACCTTATTCTGCAACGCCACTTTCTTTGCTTGAACACCTGTCAAAGCATCTCTCAATTCCGTAACTCGAGTTTTGGCCATCAATGCCAAAATTGAAACCTTGCTGGTCTTCCCCTCCGAGGTCTTAACAACCTTCCCTCTCTCCCTCCTCTCCACCTCTTCATATTTTTGTTTGAGCTCCTCTTCTTTCTTCTCCAATTGACTAATCTCTAGTTCCTTCCTGCCAATACTCATCTGCACATCTGCTCTCAACCTCTGCGCTTGATTGACCAATTCATCTCTCTTCTTGTTGGCTTTGACCTGTGCCTTCATCCTAATATCATCCAATCTCTTCCACTCCTTTCCAATCTCCGCACATTTATCCGCACATTTTGTTCCTCCAACATTCTCCCACTCATCACTCCCATCACAGCACAAGTCATAATCGCAGACTCCATCATTCACATACGTAAAAGGAACATAAGTTGGAATATGACCCTTGTTCTTGCAGTAATATCCTGGCAAGGCTAAACTTGTGTTGTGTGGACTTGAACCAGTGGTGCTTTGTAATGGTTGAGGAGGGGAGAGATTGGATAGATAAGTACAGGCGCTTGTGCCTGGCTCGTCACTCCCATCAGGACAATCGCAGTAATCGTCGTTTACTTTAGAGATATCGATTGAAATGGAGGGGTTTGAGAGACATGTGAATTTGTCTGATGATTTGTAGAATTTCGCAACTATGTAGCAAGAAATGAAATATTAGCTATTGGGCTTTCTGATGTGATTGTAGCCTTTCCAGATAGACAGCCGTCAACAGTGGTCTCCAGATGGCCAGCATGACATCTTTATCGGGAGTTTTCCTTATTCAGTTGCTAGAAACGAAGAACAATGCTCATATTCGTGTTTACTTACATTCAGGACCGACACCCCTTGGTCTCGAAGCTTCAGCCGCAAGAACAGAAGTAGAAATCGTGCTTAGAAGCACCAATGCTCTTGCTGCTACCATTCTCACACAATTCCGAGACTCGGTATGTAGGCAAGTTGTATTTTATGAATGTCAATATATAAAGAAATTGTTGAACTATGACATTCGGAATAGGTAATCGAGATAAGCTTGAGTTCAAGCTGTTTGTGGGGTACAATATAAAGATGCCAGCTTGCCAACTTAGCGAACAGACCTTCGATGTAACCTCAAACCTCAAACCTCAAACATTTAATATTCACATCCGACTGGTGATCCGGTCAATTGATCAAGACAACGCCAAAGTTATACAATATTATCCCGAAAAGGGTGCTGCTTGTTATGGTCGAAACATGCAGTCATGTGCTCAATGATTGATGCTCTCACTTCCGTATTCTTACACAAAACGTAATCGCGAAGATGGTGGGTAGATATACATCATACTTTCATAATGAGTACCAAGAAATTGTTCATATTTTTTCAATTGTTTTCCTATGAATCTGATGAAGGCTCAAATGCGTACTGCATGAGCTCTATCCTCATTTAATACAAGTATAACTACAGACCACCCAATCCACCATACCCAGCCAGCTCACTAAATATCCATCAATCCCATCCATAATAACCCAGTCCTGCTGCGCCATTAAGCTATCCCGATATGCTACATATTCCCTCCCTCCCATTTCATCGTCTCTCCTCCCCGTTGATATTGTTTTTCCAATCTTTGGTATGAAACAAACAGACACTCATTCGAATTTCTTCTTTGCCGTTTTAAAAACTCCAATATGCCGCTGCCCTATTTTGTCGCCGCGAGGCAGATGTACAAAGAAAACGGTTCATGTAAAACATTAAGATCGAATAAATAGAAATTAACATGGGCTGTTACCATGATATCGCAATTAGAACATACTTCCATCCTGAACTGGCGTTGGTCCGCTTACGCCTCCAAGTCCGGGGGAAAAATCTGGCATAGCCGGACTTGGTGCATTATAAGCCTTTTCCCTCGCCTTAGCATTGAGATTACCTCCCTCGCTGGAGCTTTTTCTTAATCTCTGCCTGTGTTTTTCCCTGGGTGTTGCCTCTTCATCAGAGAAGGTGCTCATTTCTTCGTTACTCTGCGAAGATAATGAAATCTCATTTTTCTCAAGGTATTCTGAAGGATCCTTTTTCCCCATAATCGCATCAAACATGGCTCTCGTCTGCCTTCTTCTTGGATTGACTGCTGGTATAGGTGGGGGGGAAGTATTTTGAAGGTTTGATCCAGGTGGAAGGTTAATCGTTGAAATGCGAGAAGTGGATGATATGAAAGTTGGTTCCGAGATGTCGGACTTAGTGACTGACTTTTTGCGAGCAGCTATACGGCTACTTGCCTGAGAAGTTGTCGGAGTCGCTGATCTTGACCCAATAGGTGATTGATCAACTAAAGAGGGCGTAGAATTTACTGAGAAAGGGGTGACGGGTGATGGTCTAGGTGAGATACCGATTTCTAATGCATCACCAGTCTGGAGAGCGTGCATGTTCTGTGGATCAAAGTAACTCGAGGGCTGTGGTTTGCTGTTAGTCCTGGGTCTCGAGCTCATCGCTGGGGATGGAAGTGGGGATGGGCGACCGGAAACACCAGGTGACAAACTTGGAGATGAACCAAGAGATAAACCGGACGCGGTAGGTTTGAGCATGAGGCGAGCATTCTGAAGATCCTCAACAACCCCTTGACTCGACGTACCCGTTCCCTCGGCCATTGCTTTAGCTAAATCATCCTTGTATCTACCATTGCGACTTCTAGATCGGCCAGAGGCATCAGAACCTGAACGATCACGAGAAGTACGGGATGCAGGTCGTGACCCGGAATGATTCGTACCTATACTACCCTTGCTTTCCCTATTTGCATTTCGTTGGGAATGGGTTACTGGTGGGGGCTTTCTCTCTCTACTTTGAGCTCTTTGACGCGGTGCCATATTACTAGGCACATCATTCATTCCCTGCATTAGTCTTGATTCATAAGGATGCGCTTGTCGAGGGTCACTAGGTCTTGGATTGGACCAGTTAATCTCATTGAAATTGCCGTCACCTTTTTGTTGATGTCTCATAGCTATTTGATGCTCACGATCGCGTTGAGCATCTCTCCGAGCTTGTCGAAAGGCCTTCATCTGAGGCGGCGTTGAAGAATTAGCGACATTTCGAAGCATTTCATCTTCTTCCTCCTTCCATGAGCTGTCATCAATTCTTTGCTTGAGTGATTGGGGAGGACCATTGGGTACAGCTGGGCTGCTGCCCATTCCGAACATTTTCATGGCTTTGGACTGACCAGCAGCTTCTTTCTGCTTCATTGCTAATGCACCAAGGCTGGCCTTAGTCTTCAGCAGTACAGCAGATCCTGGAGTGGGCGAAGCAATCTGGCGCTCAGGCTGGCGTTCAGTCTCAAGTGTTAGATTCTTCAGATTTTCCTGCACTTGCCTTCGGCGTTGGGCAAGCTCATCTTTAAACTCTTGACGCTCCTGTTGGGTGGCCGAACTTCCATTCCTGTTGTGGCGTGTTTCCATCTCCCTCTCCCATGCAGCCTTTGGTGGAGATCCAGGATCGGCATTCGAATCCGTTGATTTCACTGTGAGAGGTGCTGGGACGGAGCTATTTACTTTAGCCAAAGGACTTACTGGGGTTTCATCCCAGTCATTGATGTCCCATGGGTTTCCTCTCTCGTTATAGCCACGAGAAGGCTCTTCAACAGGGTCAGAATATGGCTGTTCATTGAATCCCGATGAAGTTATCCCATAAATGGATGAGCTGTCACTGTCAGATCGCAAATGTGAACGGACCATTCCGCTCAAGCCCGGAAGTGTTGGAGAGTCTGCTGGAGATTCAGGCAGTCTTTCACCATCATCAGGTGGTGTGGTTTTAATCTCCAGAGTCTTTGGGGGACTGCTTGGAGGCGCAGGTAGTGGTTGTTGTGGACCTCGAGTTGCTGAAGTAGGTGGTTGGTAGGCTGGATGTTGAGATTCATCGGGTCGTGGTGTCATTGATGGATCGTTGTGATTACGGTACTTCAGATTTGGGAAGCTACGAGGCTGGGGTAGTCCCCATGGTCGACTCATTGGTCCTCCCTTGGTAGAAAATTCAGATCTAGTAGGAGATGCTACGGAGCGAGTAATTGGAGAACCCATGAATGGTGCTGAAACAGTTTCGCCCCCTGGAATTATAATTCGTTGTTGTTGCGGTGATTGTGGTTCGGGAGCGCGGTCTTTAGGGGGGAAGTGCCTTTGATTAGAATGGTTTTCTTGCGTTGCACTAGAGTCGTTTCGAGCTCTTGAGCCGGGTTGTTGCCGTGGAACAAAAGGTCCCGGCGGGGAATGCTTCCTTGGTGGCGGTGTCTCCCTTCCGTCCTTTATCTGGGCCTGAATTTTACTCTCATAATTCTGTTGACTAGTCCTGGGGGGTATACCGCCAATCATCATAGCCTTAACGCGGTCATTGACTTGTGATGGTGGTGGAGCCTCATCATTTTCGCTGACTGGAGGACTCAAAGGGGGGTTGGAAAATCCATACTGTGATTTTGGCTCCACTGCCAAATGCGATGACTTAACTGTTGGGCCGAAATCGAAACCACTGATCGGGGACGGAAGATTATGATTAGGTGGTGGGCTTGCAGCACGCAAATTAGGCATACTACCTTTGGCAATCACAGGCTTGCGGTCCCACTTATCAGATGCATTAAAGGAGGTAGCTGATGTTGGCGAATGCATCGTCAGCGGAGGTGTTTGAGCACCCATACCACGTTGTCTGGTCAAGGTGTCTATTCTGTTCATGGTTGAATGCTGTTGGTCATGCACGTGTTGGTCCAACCCAGTTTCATACAGTCGGCGCATTTTAGTTGCAGACCTTTCCATGCCAGAATTTGTTACAGAGCCTCCGGCTGAAACTGGTGTGTGAGATCCACTCAGAGACGGCGTGCGTTGTGAAGTGACAGATGTTGCAGCTGTGGAAATTCTAGTGTTCACTGGCCCAGAAGAAGTGGTAGATGATGTTTCTCTGTTACGATTGTATCCAACAAGTGGTGGTGAGCCTGCTCTCGAGTGCTCTGTTGTTGATATGTCTGCGGTATTATCTTCATCGTCGTTTCGCTCATCCCATAGTTGTTCCCTTTCCTTTTCTCGCAATTTCTGGAAAGCCGATTGACTAACGTCGTTTTCATATAAAACGCGACCCCCAAGGCCAGCCCCATCGGCAGAACTTTTCGATCCTGATGGAATTTTATAAATCTTTTGACGACCACCGAAAAGTACATTGCCCTCGCCTGGCTTTGGTCGACTCATAATGCTACCAGTGTGTAGGGATTCATCATCCGTACCATAGCCATCTGCAACCGAATCGGCCCTGGCAAAGGCGAATGGTGGTCGAACAGATCCATGTATTGAAGAAACCTCTGCTATATCAGAAAGGCCGTGTCCTTGAAATCCGAAGTCGATCAATTTCGAAGCTCGCTTGGGAAATAACACACTGTCATCACTAGCTTTGCCAATTTTTGAAGTTGGGTCATCTTGTTCTCGTAACATGGAAAACCGAGCCGATAATCCATTCATCAACAGACTTGTTCGAAAGTCATCCGACGATGGCAGAGCATTCTCAAGGTCCAATTCCAACTTTGGCTCCGGTTCTTCTTTCTTCTTCCCGAGTCTAAAGGTTTTTGATGATTTGACAGCCACTGTGTGCTCGGTATCGCTGGATCCTCGACCTACTCCTTCTGCTGCGTCCTTGGCATCCTTCTTTTTGCGGGATCGAAACATGATGCCTAGTGTCTCACACTGTGATTTACAACTTTCCGATCCTTAAAATATGAATCTAATTCTAGAGAAAGATATAAAGGCAAAAGCTCGAGTGAGATTTAGTGAAGAAACTTTCCCAATTCTCGTTTCAACGGATGCCGTCCAACTCGAGATATCGGAAGGCAAAAAAATGACTCGAGACGGAAGAACAAAGCGTGCACGACAGGAAGAAAGTTGGGGAAATGGAAGATAAGCTGTTTTGACATGCAAGCATTAGCCTTGAAAGTTTGATAGTTGTTTGAGGTAAAGGAATTCTCGGTGAACTACGCACGGAAGAAGTGTAACGGGTCGGGTATGATCAGACGAAAATTGTGAGCAATTGCCAATAGCGAAGATGTTTCGTTTTGCAACTTGACAATTACCAATAGTGATAAGTTGAACAACTCAAATGAAGGAATGCTATCGGCAGTTGTGCTTCACAGATTGTAATGAATGTGTTGGGGTGTTTCGGTATCCCTGGGGAATGAAATTCGTTGCGCGGTGCATGAATTGAGTTGCACGGAAAGTCTGGTTCGATAGATGTCTTCGTCAATATGCCGTCAGTCAGTCGAATAAGTGACCTGCACGAATTGTATGGTATGGAATTCAAGACGGTTCTCTCAAGGGGTCGAACAAGAAAAAGGAAAGTGTAAGGCAGTCGCTGTTTTAAAGTCAAAGTCGGGTATTGATAACCACGAAATGTGTAAGATATCCAGGACGGCTAGTCTTTTTGTGACAGAAGAAATTGAGATCTGTGATTCTGCCAAAGGGGCATGCCAATGAATGAATGTTTTGGATGCAAGTGAATATGCTGCGGGTCAGGTATCGTCTGAAATATTGTGATATTGTGGTCGAATCCGCCGTCCGTCTCCAGCTTGCCGCTTCCCTTCCGTCCCTTTGGTTGGCGTAAATGTACCGGTACGTCGGAAGAAAAAGAGTGAATGTGGTGTGAAAGGAAAGGAAAGGGATAGAATGGTAGTAATAAGTGTGGGCGAAAGAGTGGAATAAGAGAATGAGGGACTGAGCGATTGATCGATCAATGGGGGAGAGGAGGACAGTACGTCGTTTAGCTTCTCTCTCTAGTATCGTATCTACTCTCTCTCGCTCGCTCTCTATCTCATTGCAGATAGCCAAGGTTCCTTGAAAGTTTGCCAGAATGCAGTCCAATCAACCTGTGGAATTGATATGTGCGGATGGATGGATGAATAATAAATTAAGAGGATTTGGATCAATTGATAAAAAGGGAATTATGCATTAGGACTCTGTAGGTACCACGCCAAGGGAGGTATTGTAAGTAGAACCTTGCACCCTCAATCTGTACTAAGGTTAAAATGTGGCCCCCCACCCCCCGTTCGTCTTCTTTTCTTTTCTTTTCTTACGCCGGTGCCACACCACACATCACACCCTGCCCGAGTCAAATTTCCTTCTCTACATCTGCTAGGCATCTGGTAGCGTTCATCTGGTCTCTCGAACCGCGCTGCCATACCCCTGGCAGAGTCCATTTCTTTAAGATGATGTTGTCTGTTTACATTATTTCCATCTGGTGACAACGCATTCAATAGTACGCATCGTCTATGGTTTACCTGGGTAAAAATAAGATGGCAAGTGGGTTGGATTGCCTCGACGTCCTCCGCACACGATGGCAGGACAATCAATCTTAACACGGAAGCGAACAACAAGTGAGTGCACACAGTCCTCGGACTCCGCGAGCTCGACAGACAATGGTGACGGTGGCGGGTGGTGAGATATACGATGAAGGGGGGGGCAAAGACAGAGAGGGTTTGTGGCAGCTAAACGAAGATGGATTGGCTGGTGAGGTGGGATGCGGGTACAGCCTCCAATGGGAAGTGGTGATATCTCCCTAGGGTTTTTCTTCAGCAGTTACCAAGATGACTCTTGTGCAAGCGTATATAAGTGAAGCAGCGGCGTAGAATGAAGCGAGTCAATTAAAATCTTTCAAAATGCGTTTGCAGAGATGAGAGAGATCTCTCACTCCCTTGTCGTGCATATTCAACCGCTGATCGAGCCGTCTTATAGGTCAATTATAGCCAAACCCCTTCCATAGTTTGTGCCCCCAAACTCTATCTATTATCTTAGCATATCGTGAATGTAGCGACCGGCCCTCGAAAATAAGCTTCGATGCAACTACGTTCTGCATAATCCTGAAACTGAGACTTGATAATCTAGCGGCACGGCTAGCCATTTCCTCCGCAGATTAGGGAATGGAAGTAACTGTGTAATAGAAGACGATGTGTCCGCTGCTATCATCGTGATCGTAGGATGGTTCGGGATTTTGATCAATGGACTCGTAGAATATTGACAACTAGATCGAGATTTACTTTTCTTCGAACTGTTTGATGTATAATTACACTTTCTTGCAGCACGATTTGCTTTTGGGGGATGCGCATCAAGTGTGTCACAGTCAGGGTCGAAACAAGCTTCATTTGGGGTTTCAAATTCGTAATAAGAAAGTATTACAGAGTAAGGAGTACGGAGCACACCTGTGAGAATTACTGTGACTGTAACGTGATTTTGACTTCTGTCAATTTAGATGAGATGAGGTGAACTCAGAAATGTATGCCCTCGCGTCGATGAATAGTAAGACAAAGGGGGTGTCAAATTCACGAAAAAGGGTTCGTTAAGTACACGTTAAGGTGTGAACTAGGGTTTGACTCGCCTGACTTGCCTGACTTGCCTGACTTGCCTGACTTGATGGACTTGATGGACTTGATGGACTTGCTTGACTTGATGGATCACGACAAGCATGTTACACACTACAGTATTGCTACTACGATACTAGACCAGAGACTAGCTACCTACTTGGTCGTAGTCTGTAGTCGGAGCATGCAATGCACGGGACGGATTTTACCCGCGAGCGAATCAAATATCAATCGTACCTGACACTTGACCAATTCAAGACATATTTGGCGGTTAACAACAGCTTATCAATTATCAATTGCATTTTTCCTCTTTTCTTCCTTCTTCTCTCCTCTCTCCCCTCTCCTCTCTCCCATCATGGTCCGCACACCCACCCAATCATCTTTTTTCGGAAAGCAGTTTAGCGCAATAGTTCATTCAACTATTAACTAACATTCATATCACACCTCTGTAAAAACAAGAATGTACGAAGTACAAAGTACAGTTGTACAAAATATAGATGAAGAATCCCTTTACATGAAACACGGGCTCAAGAACCGTCCAAGATAATTCGTTATTACAATACTACTTTACGAGGATTTTGAGTTCAATTATCACCTCATGAACTCATCCAGCCAGCCTTCACCTCCAGAGTTTTCCGTTCATAATTTGCCTCCTCCAAGCTCTACTGCGCTTCCCCTCCCTTTCTAGAGTGACCCCGTGAATTCACTTGGTGCACTATTACCACAAAAGGCGCTCGGGAAGTGGGTATCGACTTCTTGTCTCATAAATCAGAAATCATCGGGTACTTGCTTTTTGCACTCGATGTCTTACTTTACTGTCTCAACATCAATCGAAAAGCCGACGAACCATTCGTCTACAGCTTTTATTCACATACGCATACTGCGTACAGTCATCAACCAGCGCCAGAGTGCTTGAAAACTCAAGTGGTTCGGACGAAATCCCAATGAGTGATGGGTGACGGATGACCGAGGTTTCACCCCTTGATCCTAGCCGACGTAAGATTGTCCACCCATAGGGCCCGAGTCCCGACCAACTTCCAAGCTTCGATAGAATTGCCCAAACAAGTATCAGCCTCGAGGTATAGAAAAGTATACACAAACAGTACACACGGCACATAGACACTTGTTTACCATCACATCTGGCCACAACATCCAAACTCCCTGTTCGATGGAAGTCTGAAAGCATGCCATAGACACAGCCGTGGCCCATGAATCTCATCTTCACGTCAAAGCAGCTTCCACACTCGACAGGATCCGTCTCACCAACCAAGCCTTAAGATCGCCAGGAAAATTATCAGGCTGAACGATCTGCCACGTCCATTTACGCGGCCAGGAATGGTAATTACTTTTCTCATCCCCGGTTCAAATCATCTTAATATATGGCGATCACCCAGGCCTTTTCCTGCCTGCGGGTAGAAATGGAACGGCCGAGACAAGAAAATCGCGGAAATGATTTCTTTCCCGGGCGGGGCGAAGGCGGGGTGGGGGAAATAACATGACGTTTGAAATCTCTTGGGAGCTGAGCGCTCCAATTCCTTGGGTTCTTCTTGTCAATTTTGTAAGCACCCTTGGTGTATTGGTGCTTCTAGAAGTCTAAGTCTTGCAAGGCCACTCGGTCCCATTGCTGCTCATGGTAAAATGATATATCCAATTCGAATTTCACAATCCACCCCTTCCTTCCACCATCACAACATCGGAGATTTGCGTTCCATCCCGAAAGGGCAACGCAATAACACGCGTTAATCTAAACAATTAACACACCACTATTTCTGTCAAATTGGCAACGGCATAGATGCTGCCAGTTGCCGCTTTAGATTCCAGCAGCTGCAGTGCTATGAACTGCTTCAAAGTGCACACATACATATGGACCAGTAATGCAGGGTACAGGCAATGCACATCGATAAGCGTACAGCAAAGCTTTTTCTTCATGGGGAAAGTCCTCACATGCTGAGTTGACAATATAGACCCTTCCATTCTAATGTCAATTTTCGAACATCGGGAAATGTTCAGTTCTCGTTTGATATCTAAGTCGGGACATATAACATTACGTGGATAATCTTGGCTCATGTATAACTATGGGTTAAATGAAGTGAGTGTTGAGTACCTAAGTGTCGGTACGCGCCGTTATCTGCCAAATACCTAGCAGCAGAGGATATCAGGCTTGTTCCATTGCACGACAATGGCGAGAGCGGGAAGAGGATCAGGTAGGCAGATCTAGTAGATCCGGGGAAAGTTGCCCACCATAGGTTGCTTTTTTTTCTTTTTTTTCTTTTGGAAATCTATCTACCTGCTAAAGAAATGATCATCTTGTGCTTTGAGTCCATACTGTATTCTGAATGAGCAATACCTTCTTAATGGCTCTTCTCCAGAATTCCACTACCTGGCTGCTTGGTTAACCTAGTCTTCTTGGCTTTAAGAGTCTATGTACCCCCGTCCTTTCCGAAGCTTTCACTTTACATCTTCATCCCAAGCAGGATATCAATCATTAATACCGGAGTACAGTGCGACAATCGGGGAACGCGGTTAAATCCACATTCTCGTACGAGTGCTCGTACGAACATCAAACTCCCGTGAACACAATTTCATGCTGTCAAACCCCGTACAAGAGATTATATATTAGTAGTCTAATGAGGCTTGCATGCGGGGTACTACATCGTGAGCGTACTTAGTCAAAGCATAGTCTTCATACGTTTCATGGTTTTGGGTTTGATATGACAATGACAGCCGAGTGATAGGACGAATGAGGTGAAGTGTACTAGTATCGTTGTATAGAAAGAATATTTGGGACATTGCTCTTCGTTTGGATAGAGATGAAAGATAATCATACTCTCTAATTCATACTGGCTTTGCCCCCATGCTAGAGTTTTCATTTGATCTCATGATATAAGATGATATTGCGTGGAATCGAAGGAATTTCTGGTAGAGGCTCTACAATACCATTATCTTCACAAAAAATAACAATGATTCCACACATTCCATCCATATGTGTTAGATAATAGGTGGCTCTACCTTATTTTATCCAAGCCTCCGCTTAAGCGTCTATATAAAGCTCATATTGACTAGAGGTTATGGAGAAAGCAATAATACCAATAGTTGTCTCGCACTTTTTTCTTTCAAGGGAAACTCCATAGTGTTTACTAATATGTATCGCGCTGGCTGCTGACACAAGTGGGTAGATTTGATATCTGGTTTGCCTTTTTACACATGTAACTTTTTTCTTTCGGAATGAAATGATGAATGGGCATCATTCGATGTTCTACAATACCGGCGCAGGTTTGCGGCGTGGGTGTGATGAGAAATGTGCATATTGTTGGATTAATTCATGCTCCAATACTCATCCACGAATTCATCAAACAGTCTTGACCAGAGAACAGACATGTACACGATATTATTGTGCTTAAACTTATATTCTCATTCCTACTCCCAAGTACTTGGATCACCATCCCGAAGTTCCATCCGCCCTCAACGTTGCCAGCATTCGAAAAATCTCATTCAACCAACTCAAAAATAATGTGAATGATGAGTCTGAGAAGCTATTTCAGGCTTGCCAAGAAAATGGGTTCCCCCTCTTGAAACTGAGAAATGGTGATCAAGATGAAATTTGTTAGGCGATGCAGAGAAGATGATTGATATTACTACATTGAAATTTACTATTGATTGTGAAGTATTGAAGGAATACGCATATCAACCACAGAAAAGTATTTTAGAGTAAGTTTGCATCTCATCTCATCCTTTATGCAAGCGTTCACTTGTGTGTGACAGGAATCACGGGATACTTCCCAACTTCCCACGTTTGATGATAACCTAAATCCCTCATTGAGGAAAACTGAAACTTCCACATAGTTCGGTTGATCCGTCTCATATCATAAAATCAACTTTTGTAGTACTTGGATCAATATTTCAAGAGACATTACCGAGTTCAATTCTAGCGGTGATTCATTCATCTGGGCACCCACTGCTGATTTAATATTTAAATTTAGAAATAAATAGACAATTGACGTAATTCTGATACCTCTAGATACAAAACATCTGGTGTATTAAACCAACGACGGCAAACTCGATAAAATATCAATATTCTCTCTAGGACAAGATGACTCACCCGGAGCAAGTTGGCCACGCGCAAAAGCCTCACCGATTGAAACTCGTCGTGGAGAATGCGAATTGTTCTTCCATCACGCCCATGCAGTTCTGAGCGGCATTTCACCTACCTCGAAAAAACATCCGGCTCTTGCACCTGGCACCCTGATGTTCCTGAACTCTTTAGACAAGGAATAAGATACTTTTCTACGCAATGCTACTTGGTTGTCCTCAATCATCTATACAAGATCCCTGGATCACATTAGGCGGCTACACAGATATTAGAACCATAAACATGCTCTCCAATGTCGCAGGGGGTCTATCAATTTTTTACCTCCTCGGCAGAAAATCGTAATGAGAATTGGCAATACGTCAGTCCAGCACCAGGCTGCGGACTGGTAAATATTGGGGACTCGATGGTCGAATATTGCCGCGCTCGCTCCATCGTGTTGTCACTGCGCCAGGGAAACGAGCGAGCTTTACGAGTTAGAGTTTAGCTTATTTGGTAAGATCGGAAAAATTACTTCGATGTAGGTGTTGGAGAGTAAGAGGGCGATTCTGAGCTTGGAAGAAAGATGAGGAGGAGAAGGAGGAGGAAAGGAGTGTGAGCGAGTGGAGTGCTTGAGGGCAATACGGGTTATGAAGGGGTACTGGATAAGTTGCCGTTTCACGGGCTTCATTCGTCGGTGTCGTGAGCATTGAGTTGCTTTTCATAGTCATGTTTCACGCAGGGCAGATGCTAGTCTCTTAACAGAATAGAAAGGTGACAAGCATGCGGTACTTAAACATCGCTCCTCAATATGTGTTGCTCTGCTAGATCTTAGATAGGGATTCAAGACTACTTAGATATATAAACGAAGCAAGACGATTGACCAAAGCGGACTTGTCGCTTGCAATCATTCGACCAAGCTCAACTTCAGTATGCAGCAGTGAATTGGACAAGATAGACAGCGGAGATGTAGCGCATATGTGAGGAAAGAGCTTGAGGGCTGGTGATGCATTTCACTTGGGGTATATGGCGAGTAGAAGGTGTATATATGACATGTAGAGAAATTTCGGGACATGTTCAGGCTGGTTAGGTCCCAAGAGCCAGAATGCTTGATTGCATGCAAAAGAGACATCTAGTCGACTGTATGGAAGCGTGTAGAACTGAGAGCGAAATTGAAGCTTTGTGGTATGTGAGGATACAAAACATGGCAAGTATATTAGTATATGGAGAAATGATTCTGTACCAACAGACAGGCTCTCGTGATTCTGATAGATACGGGGAAGAGGAAGAAGCTTGTGTCGACTGATTCATTCACACCTTCAAAAGTTTGCGTGGCTATGATACTGCTCTGGAAGAAAGGATATCATGCAATTGTCAATTGGTATTTGATGCACAAATCGGGAACGATGTCCCATAGAAACCAAGCCCCATGACCAACAACACCTAACGCCACGCTTTCCCATCTTTCCTGTACCCTATTTTCCTATGGTTTTCTGTTCATCGAGAACCCTCTTGTCATGAAATCCCCACCCTTTTGTTTTTGTGCATTGTATCCTGTGTTCGAAAATAAACTCTTAAGATTGTCATTCATCCCCAACTTTCGTCTTTTGTTTCGTTCCTCTTGCTCTTCTAAAACCTTGGCTGTTAGGTTTGCCGCTGATGCATTTTTGATACCTGAAGGTACTGTAGGTGGCCCATTATTTGACTTTGGTGTCGCTGCCCCATTTCCATTCTCTTGTATTCGAGCCTGGGTCTTGCCGGTAACTCCATTTTCTTTTGATCGAGGTTGGTTACTGTCAGGAGAGTTTCCTTTCCCGCTTGCCAAGGGTTCCGCAGACTCTGATTCCGTTGCGTGCTTTCTTTTTTTCTTCCCCCCTGGAGCTTTCTTCAGCGAATGAGTTAATCCTCCATCCTTCAGCTTGGTCGCTCGCAATGCTAATCTCGAGATGTCTTCTTTCGATACGGGAATTATAGATATAACATTGTCCGCAGTATAGCCTTCATTGCACTCCACACATGTGTCGCCTTTCAACTCTTTGATCGCAACTTCTGAGAACGCATGTCCGCATGGCACTAAATAGACAGCTCTGGTACTAGCTCCCAACTCCTTAGTGGTGATAGGACATATCTTTTTTTCTTGCTTATCTTCCTTGACTGTCGAGAATTTAACTTCGACAATATCGCGAAGTCCTTTAACTCGTCCTTGCAGAACCTCTTCCTTCTCTTTTATGACTGAAGCGGGGACATCATCGTCTTTAGGAAGCAGCTGTTCGAGAATGGCATCTTTGTTGTAGAGCGTCCCGGCGCAATCGGATACGATAGGTGCAGTGAGAGGCTTATTGGAGAGGGGACAATATGTCCAGGCGTGTGTTTGTGATTCGTGAAGGGTAGCTTTTAATTCTGAAGTATTTGGATTGCGCGCGGCTTCTTTTACAAGTTCGCGACGAGTAGGGATACTTCCACCATCATTACCCATGACGACGAAATAGATATGCTCTGTAATCGGTAATGAGTTCAAACGCTTGGGGATGTACAATCAACGAATTTCTGGGGCAGATCGTGGATGAGTGAGATGAAATAAGTCTTTTTCCTTTTTCCGCAGTAGGAATGATGGATGATTTGACCATTTGAGTGAGGCGGTCTTTGAAGTTCTTGAGGCGGTCTCACCGTTTTACTGATAAGGTCGTTATCGCCACGCACCGTATTAGTGAACTTGTGATTTAGCGTGCTTTTCACCTCGAACTCGTCGGTTCGGCATCAACACATTGAGCTTTCCGTTATTAACCAGGTACTTACAAGACAGTGAGCATTTCAAATTCATGCCTGCCTATAATCAAATTGCAGGTTTCCTTCAAAACAAATATAACAACGAAAACAATTACTAAGCTGGGTAGCCGCACAAGGTCGAGGGCGAGGATGGAATGCGCATGATACTGTGCTGGTTGAACTGCAAACTCATCCATTGAGAGAAGCTCTGAAAAGACGCCAAGATGTCACAACAATCTAATCAAGCATTTGATGCTTTGAATCGCATTGTGGCAGATTTAAGATCACGGTTAGCTTGACGCAACTGGGTATATTATTATACGGTGTTGGTAGCTAATGATTCGAATGTAGGAGTGATGAACAACGAAAGAGAGCGGCCCTGGAGTTAAGAGAGCTGCTTGAGGTTGCTTCTAGAGGTGAGGTTCATATTTCATACTAGTCTATGGGATTGGGAACTAATGAATGCTCTGGCAGACTTTCCCCAGGAACGATACACGGAATTTTCCAATATTGTCAGTGGAAAGATTACCAGCCTCATCGGTCACCATGGAGATGTTGAGCGAACTGGTGGTATATATGCTATCGATGCGCTGGTCGATTTTGACGGTATAGAAGTCGGACAACGAGTCACTCGATTCGGACAGTCCCTTCGAAATATATTGAGGGGGAAGGATCTTGCTCCCATGCAACCGGCAGCAATGGCATTGGGGAAGATGTGTAGGCCTGGAGGTTCGTTGGTGTCGGATCTGGTGGAGAGTGAGATCAAAACCGCCCTGGAATACTTGCAGTCCGATCGAATCGAAGAAAAACGATACAGCGCGGTTCTGGTTTTGCGAGAATTGGGCAGAAACTCTCCAACACTGGTTTACACTTTTGTTGGGCTAATATTCGATCAAATATGGGTAGGCTTGAGAGATCAGCGACTCCTCATCCGACAGACTGCAGCAGAAGCCATAAGTGCATGCTTTCAGATAATTAGAGAGAGAGATCCAACTTTACGACAGACATGGCAAGCAAAAATATACGACGAAGCTGTTCAGGGCGTGAGGCAAGGGACTGTGGAATATATCCATGGATCCCTTCTTGTGATTAAGGAGCTTCTTCAGCAAGGTGGTATGTTTATGCATGAGCATTATCCAGAAGTCTGCGAAATTGTTTTTCGACACAAAGATCACCGAGACGCACAGATTCGGAAAACAGTTGTTATGCTGATACCCGAATTGGCGAACTATTCCCCTACCGAGTTTGCTCAATCTTACCTTCACAGGTTTATGGTTTTCTTATCTGGTATGCTCAAGAAGGATAAAGATAGAAATGACGCGTTTCTGGCTATTGGAAACATCGCCAATGCTGTCAAAAGTGCTATTGCTTCTTACCTAGATGGAGTTTTGATATATGTCAGAGAAGGCTTGTCATTGAAGTCGTAAGTTCTGTCGGAATTCTATGTACATATACATGCTAACCGTTTCTTTCAGGAGACGACTCGGCACAGTGGACCCAGTCTTTGATTGCATCAGTAGGTTGGCAGTCGCAGTTGGGCAAACCCTCAGCAAATATATGGAGGCACTTTTAGACCCCATATTCGCATGTGAGCTAAGTCCCAAGTTGACTCAAGCTTTGGTGGATATGGCTTTCTATATACCACCAGTAAAGCCTATCATCCAAGAAAGATTGCTGGACATGTTGAGCAAGGTTCTATGTGGCGAGCCATTCAAACCGCTGGGAGCCCCTACACCAAACAACATTGCTGCTGCGCCAGTCGTGCCAAAAGACTCAAAAGATCCACAAGCATATGAGCACCGCCAAAGCGAAATCAAGCTAGCCCTTAACACTCTAGGAAGTTTTGACTTTTCTGGACATGTTCTAAACGAATTTGTGCGTGATGTTGCTATCAAATATGTCGAAGATGAGAATCCAGAGATTAGAGAGGCAGCTGCTTTGACGTGCTGTCAACTTTACGTCCGAGATCCTATTGTGAATCAAACGAGTCACCATGCGATTCAAGTCGTCAGCGAAGTTATTGAGAAATTACTTACCGTCGGTGTTGGAGATCCGGATCCTAGCATTCGAAGAGTGGTTTTAGCTGCTCTTGACGAACGATTTGATCGCCATCTTGCTAAAGCAGAGAATATCCGAACTCTGTTCTTTGCTTTGAATGACGAAGTGTTCCAAATCCGTGAAGTTGCTATCACAATCATTGGCCGCTTGACGCATGTTAATCCTGCATATGTCATTCCTTCTTTGCGAAAGGTTCTCATTCAAATGCTCACAGAACTCGAGTTCTCCGACGTAGCGAGAAATAAAGAAGAAAGCGCTAAACTGCTTAGCTTACTCGTTCAAAACTCACAGAAATTGATTAAACCATATGTCACTCCTATGATGGATGTTTTATTGCCCAAAGCTCGCGATCCCAGTCCAGCTGTGGCTGCTACTATTATGAAGGCTATCGGTGAACTTGCCTGTGTTGGAGGAGAGGGCATGATCCCATTCATCAAGCAGCTCATGCCTATAATCATCGAAGCTTTGCAGGATCAAAGCTCTTCTGCCAAACGTGAAGCTTCTTTACGAACTTTAGGTCAACTGGCAAGCAACTCAGGCTATGTCATTAAACCGTATTTGGAATACCCTCGACTTTTGGAGATTTTGCAAAATATTATTCGAGGGGAACCACAACGAGGTCCATTGCGACAGGAGACTATCAAACTTATGGGTATTCTTGGTGCTTTGGATCCATATCGACATCAGCAAGTTGAAGAGCGATCCCCAGAGATGCAATTACGTCTAGAGTCAAACCAGATGACTGATATATCTCTTATGATGACAGGGCTGACACCCTCCAATAAGGAATATTTCCCAACTGTTGTGATAAATGCTCTTCTCAATATCTTGAAGGATCCATCCCTTAACCAACATCATGCTATGGTTATCGAAGCCATCATGTCAATTTTCAGAACCTTAGGACTAGAATGCGTCTCTTTCCTTGATAAGATCATTCCTGCATTTTTGTCTGTAATTCGAACCTCTCCACAAACTCGACTTGAATCATACTTCAGTCAGTTAAGTCTGTTGGTGACCATCGTACGACAGCACATCCGTAATTACTTACCAGAGATTGTTCTGGTACTTCAAGAATACTGGAATGAATCTCCGCCACTGCAAGCCAACATTCTTCACCTTGTCGAGGCTATCTCGAGATCTTTAGAAGGTGAATTCAAGGTTTATCTGGCTAGCCTATTGCCACTTATGTTGGGCGTGCTCGAAAAGGATACTACAACAAGACGACTTCCTTCAGAGCGTGTGCTGCATGCTTTTCTGGTGTTTGGCCCTAGCGCTGAGGAGTATATGCATTTGATCGTGCCTGTTATCGTTAACGTATTTGAGAAACCTCAGCAACCTTCGTTTATCCGAAAAGCCGCGATTGAAACTATCGGTAAGATCTCAAGACATGTCAACCTGAATGATTACGCCTCGAAAATAATACACCCCCTCTCAAGGGTTCTGGCTGGTAGCGATAGCTCATTGAGATTGGCATCACTTGATACCCTTTGTGCTCTAATCTTCCAGCTCGGAAGGGATTATCTACACTTCGCCGGCACAATCAACAAAGTTCTCAACAGTCACCAAATTCAGCATCAAAACTACGAACTGTTGGTCAGTAAACTCCAAAAAGGAGAACCTTTGCCACAAGATCTCAGTGCTGAGGAACGTTATTTGAATCAATCCGATGAAGTCGATTTCTCAGATGTTTCCAATAAAAAGCTGGATAGCAATCCTGTGCACTTGAAGGCTGCTTGGGATGCAACAGGGAAATCCACCAAGGAGGATTGGCAGGAATGGATGCGCAAATTTAGTGCATCTGTATTATTGGAGTCACCAAATCACGCACTCAGATCATGTGCTCAATTGGCTTCAGTATATCCGCCCCTTGCAAGAGAACTGTTCAATTCTGCTTTCGTCTCATGTTGGGGAGAGTTATTCGAAGGGTACCAGGATGATCTGATACAGAATATTGAAATGGCGATCAAATCACCTCACGTCACTCCTGATCTTTTGGGCATCTTGCTGAACCTTGCAGAGTTCATGGAGCACGACGATAAAGCCTTGCCAATCGATATAAGAGTTCTGGGACGAGAGGCTGGTAGGTGCCATGCCTGGGCCAAGGCTCTTCACTACAAGGAGCTGGAGTTTTGTCAAGATCAAACTAGTGGAGCCGTTGAAGCATTGATTCAAATTAACAATCAGCTACAACAGTATGATGCCGCAATAGGTATTTTACGAAAAGCGCAACTCTACAAGGATGGTATCACATTACGAGAGACTTGGTTCGAGAAGCTCGAGAGATGGGAAGAGGCTCTTGAATTTTACAAGAGGCGCGAAGAAGATTTTCCAGACCAAGCAGAGACTTTTGATGTTATAATGGGTAAAATGAGATGTCTACACGCACTGGGAGAGTGGGAATCACTCTCGGCCTTGGCTGAGGATAAATGGCATACCTCGTCACTCGAGATCAAGAGAGCCATTGCTCCTTTGGCTACAGCAGCTGCTTGGGGTCTCAGAAAGTGGGATCTTATGGACGATTACCTAAGTGTTATGAAGAGTCACACACCAGATCGATCATTCTTTGGCGCAATTCTTGCATTGCATCGCAATCAATTTCGCGAGGCTGCTCTTTTCGTTCAAAAGGCCAGAGAAGGGCTAGACACAGAATTGAGTGCTTTGGTCAGCGAGTCTTATAACAGAGCCTACACAGTTGTTGTTCGGGTACAGATGCTTGCAGAGTTGGAAGAACTCAGTATATATAAGCAGAGCAATAACAACCCAGCGAAGCAGGAAGTTATGCGTCAAACCTGGGAGACTCGTTTGCTCGGATGTCAACGAAATGTTGAGGTCTGGCAGAGAATGTTGAAGTTGAGAGCTTTGGTCATAACCCCTATGGAAAACATGCAGATGTCTATCAAATTCGCGAACCTATGTAGGAAGTCAGGACGAATGGGATTGGCCGAAAAACACCTCAAAACTCTGATGGGCGGCGATGAGAGCCTGGATGTGGTGTTGCCTCAGATTGTGGAGAGTGCAAACGGAGATCGACGAGTTAGGGTTTCAAATAAACATATTGAAGCTCCAGTTCAGTATGCTATATTGAAGTTCCACTGGGCCGTGGGCAAACAATCCCAAGCATTGGAAGCTCTTAAGATATTCACTTCTGGCCTGGCAGAGAAACTACAACAAGCACAAATCGCAACTCAAGGGGGCATCATAAACGACATGCATGCCATGAACCTTCATAACGGTACAAACGGGATGATGAACGGAAATGGATACACCAATGGTCTCGGGGCAAATGCTCACAGTCTGCTAACACCAAAGGGCTTGGCTGACCATACCACACTCCTTGCTAGGTGCTGTCTCAAACAAGGAGAATGGCAAGTTGCCCAGAAGAAGGGTAATTGGCAAAATGACAACCTTAACGATATCCTTGCATCGTATAAAGCAGCCACTCACTTCAATCCACAATGGTACAAGGCATGGCATGCTTGGGCTTTAGCAAACTTTGAAATTGTCCAGGCGGTTCAGACAGACCCCGGGCATGAGTTGCATGATGTCAATGGTGGTAATGTCGTCGTTAATCACGTCGTTCCTGCTGTTCGTGGTTTCTTCAAGTCAATTGCTCTGTCGCAGGGAAGCTCTTTGCAAGATACGTTGCGCCTTCTCACCCTTTGGTTCGCTCATGGTGGCCATGCAGAAGTCAATCAAGCCGTTACCGAAGGATTTTCTTCTGTTAGTGTTGACACTTGGTTAGAAGTCATTCCCCAACTTATTGCACGCATCAACCAACCAAATGCTCGCGTTCGCGCTTCTATTCATAATTTACTTGCAGATGTTGGTAGAGCTCACCCGCAAGCACTAGTCTATCCATTAACTGTCGCCATGAAATCCGCCCCCAATACACGTCGTTCACGATCAGCTATGCAAATTATGGATAGTATGCGACAACACAGTCCGAAATTGGTAGACCAAGCAGATCTTGTCAGTAAAGAGTTGATTCGTGTGGCAGTATTATGGCACGAGCAATGGCACGAAGGTCTCGAAGAGGCATCCAGACTGTACTTCGGCGACCACAACATCGAGGGTATGTTCAATACACTCGCACCTTTACACGATATGCTCGACAACGGCCCAGAGACCTTGCGAGAAATCTCCTTCGCTCAAACATTCGGTCGTGATCTTCAAGAGGCTCGAGAATGGTGCATTACCTACCAAAGAACGAAAGATCTTGGAGACATCAATCAAGCTTGGGATCTATACTATCAAGTCTTCAGAAGGATCGCACGCCAGTTACCGCAGCTTAACAATCTTGAGTTGGCTTATGTGTCCCCTAAGCTTCTTAACGCTCATGATCTGGAGTTGGCTGTCCCCGGAACGTATCAAAGTGGAAAGCGTATCATATCAATCGTCAATTTCGATAGCAACTTTAGTGTCATTTCTTCCAAGCAACGTCCAAGAAAGCTCAGTCTAAAGGGAAGTGATGGTGTCGCTTATGTATTTTGTCTTAAGGGACACGAAGATATTCGACAGGATGAGCGTGTCATGCAATTGTTTGGTCTCTGTAATACCTTACTCACCAGCGATTCGGAGTCTTATAAACGTCATCTTAACATACAAAGATATCCTGCCATTCCACTGTCCCAGAATTCCGGTCTTCTTGGTTGGGTACCCAACAGTGATACACTACATGTCCTCATTCGAGAGTACAGAGAAAGTAGGAAGATCTTGCTCAATATCGAACACCGCATCATGTTACAAATGGCCCCTGATTATGACAATCTTACACTTATGCAAAAGGTTGAAGTCTTTGGCTATGCTCTCGATAATACAACTGGTCAAGATCTTTATCGTGTACTTTGGCTAAAGAGCAAGAGTTCTGAATCCTGGCTTGAGAGGCGCACAAACTACACCAGATCATTGGGAGTGATGTCTATGGTCGGATACATTCTTGGTCTTGGTGATCGTCATCCTTCGAATTTGATGCTCGATCGAATAACCGGTAACATCGTTCATATCGATTTTGGAGACTGTTTCGAAGTTGCCATGACTCGTGAAAAATACCCCGAACGAGTTCCGTTCAGATTGACAAGGATGTTGACATATGCTATGGAAGTTAGCAATATTGAGGGAAGCTTTAGAATTACCTGCGAAAATGTGATGAGAGTATTGAGAGAGAACAAGGAGTCTTTGATGGCAGTTCTTGAGGCTGTGAGTTTAATTCCATTTCCTTTAAAGACACACTGCTAACAAATTAGTTCATCCATGATCCCCTTCTTAATTGGCGTTTGAACGGTGAAGCTTCACCTGTAGGACCTAACTTCCGATCAGAGCGCCGGGAATCTATTATCGCTGCCCAGAATCGTAGACCTTCAACAATGGACGAATTCGTTCAACCTGCAGCGTTAACTGCGGATGCTGGAGATCCTATAGCAGCTCCGGGTGGACCACCAGCTTCGCGTCCTCGTGCAAGGACGAATTCCACGACTCAAGGCCCTCAGGATATCGAGGCACACGAAAATCAGAACACGAGGGCAGTACAAGTACTGGTACGAGTCAAGGAGAAGTTGACGGGGCACGATTTCAAGCCAGAGGAGGAATTACCATATATCCAGCAAGTTGACAAGTTGTTGATTGAGGCGACAAAGTTGGAAAACCTTTGTCAACATTATATTGGTTGGTGTAGTTTTTGGTAAATTTTTGACCGAAAGTGACTGGCGGATGGGAGTAGCAAGCAACATTCACTTGCATATACAAGTTGTCACATGATGCATGGACAGGGCGTTTAGGACTGGGAATTCGCGATATGTGGTGGGTAAATCTGGAATATAAAGCAAAGCGAAGGAAGGGAGACCTGTGTAATACTCTTGTGCATATAAACAGCTGGTTTTTAATTCATATCAGAAGATTGTTAACAGCTTCACACTGTTATATTTACGGGAGACTGGAGCACGCGGCGTTGGGAAATAAGGATTTGAGGCGATTCATAGCTATGGCAGTTGAGAGTTGGTGGTCATAGTTTTATGAATATACTTCAAATCTAATCAAGATTAACTCGAATAATCTGTTCCATATCTGTTAGGAATTTGTTGTCGTGAAACTTATTAATAATTTAAATCAGAGTAATCATAAGTAGGAGAGGGGTGGTTTTCTTCTGCAATATGTCTCATCGTATGCTTGCGCGACAAACTTGACTCGAAAAAAGAACAAAATATCGAGGTATATTCCCTGTCGGTAAAAGAACCGGGTAGAGAGCAACGTATTTATAATTGTATTTTTGAATGTGTATCACTTTGATCTAAAGAAAGCCTTTCCAATGTATGTTCTATCATATTTATTAGAGCATTGATGTCGTCCTCTCTGCCTTTCTGTTGGATGAGGGGAGACTTCCCCGTCCGCTTATTTAGTCACTTTCAAACAAGAGAATCAGATGCTAGAAGAATGAACATGACTATTATAAAATTACGGAAGTAGGATTGGCTGGATAAGTTATATATTTCAAATATTCACTGTTCTATAATCAATATGGCGTAGATTAGACCAAAAAGAAAAAGAAAAAGAAAATTTGAAAGTCGCCAATCAGGCAATCGTTTTATTCACATAGCGTATGCAATTATCCTTTTTGCATATACAGAACAAATGAAAAAGCTTATTATTCAGATTTGGTTTGCTAGAGATCCAATCTTTGATCTGTCACTTTTCTTTACTTGTATTTCTGATAGTACAATCCCTTCTGTATTTCGCATGGTTTCCATGTTCTCAGTTGGAAATCAACTTGATCACAATTTACATCTACCATACACAACACCACCGTGCCCCGGTTTCGACCTACAAAGAGGAGACGTTTGAAGGCCTTGTAAAAATGCCTTCGGCCCCAAAATTCGATCTTTACGAGGTTCTCGAGGTCCCCAGGGATGCGTCTGCACAAGACATCACAAAATCGTACCGTCGACTAGCAAGAGTCCATCATCCAGATAAGAATCTTGACAATGTCAATGCCACAGAAAAATTTCAAAAGGTGAGTTAGGAATGTTGTCCAGTGTGTCCAGTGCGTTCGCACCATAGTTCATTACGCTAGCCCTCATACTCTATTATATAAATTTAAGTAGCTAATTTGATATGCAAATAGGTACAAGCTGCCTACGAAATACTCTCTGATGAGCGTCAACGCAAAGACTATGACCAGCCAGTTCTTTCAAATCTGTTCAGTGGCCATGGAAGGCAGTACTACCCACAAGAAAACTACGAAGATGAGTATGATAGGATGGAGGAGATGATGTTCGACCAATTTCTACGCAAGTTCTTTACTAGCGCATCACCAAGACCCCGCTATGACGGATCTGCTGAATTCGAGGCCGAAATGAAACGCAGAGAACGGGAAGCAAAATTGAGGAGAGAAGCAGAGGCTGCCTGGGAAGCTGATCGAGCCACTGCCCGACTCGAAAAAGCGCGACGAGACGCTGCCGAGAAAGTCAAGCGTGACGCCAAAGCCGAGTTGAAAAAGACAATGGAAGATGATGCAGCTAATCTGAAAGAGAAGACTAAGATGGAATACAAGTTGAAGATGGATGTCATATTTGCTGCGAATGGTTGTGTCACGGATTCTGAGAAGCAAACGTGCTGCGAGCACTGCTTCTTTTGGCCAAAGGAACAAATGAAGAAAAAGTTTAAGTGTTTAACCTGTGGCCAGAAGAGAGGAATGACACAGTATAAATGCCCATACTGCGCCTTGGTTCTCTGCCAACTGTGTCTTGGTGCAAAAAGATTTACAAAGAAACTGTAGACGCTAAGTCACCAACCGGAAGAAAGAAACCACAAGTCTAAACGAGATCTTTGCAAGTCCCCGATATCTCATGCTGTGGCAAACGTACGTCAGTTGACAGAATGATCATTGGTAGTTCATGGCCTATCAAAGGCGAAGTTGAGTAAAGTTCCAATAGCGTTGAGGTTTCTTCACAACTCTCATGGTTTCAACTTGGGAAAGAAAGTGGGAGAGGAACACCAGATAGAATTACAGGAAAATTGATTCATCTTTGGTCATTACTGCGTGGGTCTCTGACATTTCCCAGTGTTCGCATGAAATTTCAATTTTCAGTCTGACTAAACAGTAAAGAAATCAAGTATACCGAATCAAAGATCACCTGTAAATATGGTGCCGTGTCCCAACCAGGTGACAATCCCGAGAAGTAATATTTGACTAGCTTATGGTCTCTTGATTCAAACTAAGAACTAGATCAATCACCACAGCCTCGTGATGTATTAATAATTGGAATTACGATTATTTTATCTTGACCAGACAAGCTTCTTTAACTCAACTTAATTCTCAATGATGACCACAAAAAGTGCCAAAATCTCATTTATATCGCCATCTGCTTCAAACAACCAACCCCCCCCCCCCCTCAATTACACACCTTACCAAATACGACCATGAATCTGTTTCATGTCTTTGACATTGATGTTCCTCCAGAACATGGTTGAAATAAGAGTAACGAAGTAAAGACAAGTGGCACAGATCAACATTAGCCTTTGAGTGTCCCCATAAGCCTGATTTATAGCATTTCTTGTGTCACTTCCTAGTGGATAGCTCGACTGCACTACCAAACTACCATAAATTGATGTGAAGTCGGCTTGAGAAGATGCAGGAAGAAACTCAGCGAGTTTCACAGGGAATATGCCAGTCCAAAGCGCAGCTGCAATGGTAGATCCTATGGCCCCACCAATACTGGCAATCATGGCTTCCATGGCAAGAATGGCGGGGATGTGTTGATGAGAGGAGACGGCCATGACGGTCATCTGTTCGCACATAACCAAGGTTCCACCGCCGAAAGCAATAAATATTTGGCACATTACAATATATCCAATGTTGGTATCGGGCTGACGGAACTTGATCAATAGACCAACGGCAAGAATAGTGATGGGTACACCAAAGTAAAGAGCCAGCCACTTGAGGCGTCCGTTAAATCTGATGATAATTCCAACGACTAGTGCCCAGAAACAAGACCCAATAGTGTAAATGTTTGAAATATAGGTGGCATTCGTAACCGATTGATTGAATACGACGATAAGCATGGAATAGAAGTAAGAGTCCCAGATGTACCAAGCTAATTGAAGTCAGATTTTTGGTGAATGATTATTTATTGTGAAGGTTTCCAATGATCTGAACTGTTAAAAGTCCTTTTACGAAGTGAGTTCGGGATAAATAAAAAAAAGTACGTACCGCAGTAAAGACTAGCAACCATTGTGTAGGTGAAGAATACTGTTCGATCTTTCATCAATCCCCAAGGAATGAAGGTCACAGGCGCGAGGTACATTTCGTATAGTGCGAACGCAATGATTAACAGACCACCGAAAATAATGAAGCAAATGACCAACGGAGATTTCCACTCGCCCTTCTGATAACTGTACAAACTAAATGTTAGGAGGAACAGAGCGAGGCCAGCAGCAATCAACAATAGACCGATGACATCGAACTCCCTGCAATAATAGATAAATGATTCAGTCCAAGTTCGTCCACTATCAATCTTTTGAATCAAGCCTTGTTTTTCGGCCTTCTTTTGATGATAGTAGAAAAGTCCGAACAAAGGTATGCATATAATTGGGAAAATGATGGCCCATATACCGAAGCCCCATCTGAAACCGATTGTGTTCAAAACACTCTCAGCAGCAGGTCCATATGCCCAGACCGTAGCAATCCATGGCGAAGATGAGAATGCAATCCACCAGGCTCGATTCTTCAGTTGGGTCGTATCGGCGATGAAGATTGTAAGCGTAAAGTCAATTCCATTGTACCCAACATAGTAAAAGACTTGAGCTGCGCAGTATGTTTTAACGTCATTACATCCTGCCATCATAACCATACCAAGAGTAAATGAAGCGACCATGACACAGAAAGCTTGTGGACGACCCCAAATATCCATGAGTTTCGCATATGGTAGTTTTATGAGTCCAGCTATCAGACTCGAGATGATGGAAGTCGTTGCCGTGAGGGAGTGGGCCTGGAAAGAGGAGGTTACATAGGGTGTAAGTGTGCCCGCCAATCCGGACGCGAATGTCAACAGGAACTCAATAATCCAGATGCTGAAAAAACACCATCAATAAAACATTCAACAGAGACTATTTCATAATGATGGGCTATACTAACAGGATATAGGCCATAATCAAATGATTTCTAGTCCATACTTGATTGATGGCTTCGGCAGCTTGTACACCATGCTGAAATTCTTTGTTGATGACCTCGCTGTCCTCTTTCGAGAGAACATTAGCTGTGATTGCAGGCGCTTTCTCTTCGTCGACGCATGAGGTATGAGCCGTATCATCCGCAATAGGTACCTCGTTTGGAGTGAGATTGTTGAATCGAAACCTCATTTTGCGTTCGCCTGCTGGCTGAGAAACCAATAGTTCAAGGCTGAAAGATTATCGACAATGAATCGATTGACGGAGAATAGAGAAGAGAGACTCGAAGGGTATTTATTCTCAAAATTTTAAGAAGTGGCAATGTAGAGAATTCTCCCGATCACAATAATGGAAAGGAAAAATTTGAGTGCCAAGGAACATTCAACATTAATTTTACGCACATTTCACCGTTCTTTCTAGGCCGACTAACATGGAGAATTGTCTATTATGCACCTACAAGCACCCTTGATGAAATTTAAGTGACATGTCCCGGTCATTTACCCCAACAGGTTTCAATATCATGCTGCACGCAGTTAGACAAGCAAGCTAGATTTGAAGGTGGAAGTCCGTCCACATTTTTAATCTGATGGAGCGAGTGGATCCAATCAAACTAGTGGCTAACTTTATCCCCTTTTTGATCTTATCAGATCATCAAATAGTGTGACTAGTGGTTCCCTATGACTAAAGCTTATTCAGAGTCGGAGAAGAGATCTGTGGTGATAAATTGAATGGTCTATTTGGGTTGAAGTTCGTTCAATGATAAAAGAACCATATATTTCCCACTCATCGAGCCTGATAGAACAAAAACACTGGTCACTAAACCTACAGTCGACATGAATTCTACCTTGGAAATCTCAGACTAATGCTGGAAGAGAAATATTGAGTGGGGACGAGAAGGCCATTATCGAGCAGTAGATGTTGAAAGGAAGATTGACAATATGAAGAAACTACTACTCCGCCATCTGGCATTTGACTTTGCGTGGTTTGACACTTGCCAGCTCCATCTGCCCCTCTGGGATTGAGAATCGTCCCCAATATTGTGTATAGGGTTTAAAACTGGATAGCGGGGCAAGATGTCTAAGCATGAAAGATGATCTGTTTGTCAAATCACATTCAAGCAACCAAGAAAATTGGTTCGAGGCACAACCTCCAGATTGGTCAAACTAATTCACCAACAGAATATCTTGAAAATCTCCATTGTAGTTTCGCATTGCTAAGTCTCGCGGCGTTAAATTATAATTCAATTATATCGCCGCAATGAACTTTCCATATGGCATGAGGACAGCCGACTTCAGGCATGAGCATTGGATGTCATAGACCTTATCGCTTTTTTATCATAGGCAATCTTCAGCTCTCGTACATCGTAAACGACCTCATCTTATCAATCACATCTAATCAGATGCCCATTTGTGTCCCATCATGAGCTGCGCCAGCAGTAGTGCCCAATATATCCCACTCTTATCAGATGGGATACCACAAATTTCAAGGTGGGGCTCTGTCAAGTACTTCACCAGAAGTGGGTTTTGGGCCCGAAGAACTGCACTTTCGTCGCATGGTTTGACCCTTCAAAACTAAAGTTCTCGTTCGATGAACGGGCATGGAATCTTCTCTCAACGGAGATATCCAGGCGATAGTTGAGCTTTTCGGGTTAGATTGAAGCGAGTCAATACCCAATTCGACGTGAAAAGGGTGTTATATATTTTTATTCCCTTTCGCATTCGGTTAAGATTAAGGTTAGTGCGTGCGTCTAATCTAGTATTGTGTTTGTGTAGTCAGGTGTAAAACCAAAAAAGCTTATCTAATCTAATCTAATCTAATCTAATCAGACCGCGAATGGTGACGACCATCCTGTGCCAATTCACGAACGAACAATAGTATCACTAGTCATGCTGTTTTGCCATGATGCTACTTGAGGTTTAAATCAGCTGTTGAAATCTCTAAGACTAAGTCGGTGCGAATATGATTTTTCTTGCTCAAGTTTTTCCGAATGAAACATAGGATCTCTCAGAGCTTGAGTCGATAGGCTTGAGCACCAGCACATTTCGAATAGTCCCAAGCCTCTCGACCAACTCTACAACTGTTGCACTATACGCCTGATCAAAATCATCCGCGTTTTCAAGTATTGATTTAGGAGGCTCAATTCAAATGATTTTGCCAAAATAACATGATAAGTAAGCATTACGATCGGACGTTGTCCTAAGCCGATGTTTATCCGTGGTACAGCTTTACCTCGGCACGTGCTCGTCAACTTCAACTAGCCCATCACCAAACATCACTCTTCATAGCAACTGCATCTCCGGATTCCAATTTCTCTTTGCCAATCATGTATCCATCCCTTCGTATACTTCTTCCTGGCAAGGGGGCTTTATTAGGCCCTGTAATCAAGGACAAAACTACGAACGTATCAAAATGTTATCGTTTTTCAAGAGTACCATATGCTTTACCGCCAACAGGTAAAAGACGATGGCGAAAGCCGCTTCCGCTCCCTTCTAACTTCTCATATGGTCCCGAAAATAGTCCGCCGACTTACAATAAGCCTTCTATTTCATGCCCGCAATCTCCGCTACTTGTATCACCAGGCAGCTCGAGCGAGGATTGTTTACAGTGTAACATCTATATCCCACTTGGTGATCCACCATCAGGTGGTTGGCCAGTGTTCTTCTATATTCGTAGGTGTCATCTCCACATTGATTCTAAAATCTATGACTAAGAAACTCAGATGGTGGTTTCCTTCAATACGGCTCCAACAACTCAGACGACCCTTCTTCGTTATTGGCCGAGTCAGACGTGAAATGTATTATTGTATGTCCCAATTACAGACTCGGGGTTTTTGGATTTCTAGCAGGTAGGGAGCTTTGGGACGATACCTCAGCCGGAAACTTAGGACTCTGGGATCAACGAGCCGCGCTTGATTGGACATATGAAAATATCGAGTTCTTTGGTGGCAATAAAGAGAATATCACAGTCGGTGGTTTATCCGCTGGTTCTTATTCCACATTTCATCAGCTAGCGTACGACATCGGCCCAAATTCTAAACGCCAAATTATTCGTAGAGTTATTCAATGGTCAAATGGATGTGGCGTTGAGCCCAAACAAATTTCTGAAGCTCAAGAACAATTTGATGATTTGCTTTCTGTTTTGGGGATATCTCGGTCTTTGAGTGGAAGACAGACCGTGGAAGTCCTTCGCAGCAAAAGCTCTGATGAGTTGATAGTTGCCGTTGGGAAAATGAAGCAAGTCTTTATTCGTCCGGTCCTCGATGGAGAGTTCATCTCCAAGGATTTGTTCACTAGAATCTATGACGGCTCGTTTGGAAAACGATTTAAAGAACTTGGCATCAAAACCATCATCGGGGATCTTACACAAGAATTTCAGCTCTATAAAAACGTGTTTCCCCCACATTCGTATGAGAGATTGATTGACCGTCTGTCATGGGACTATCCACGAAGTATCGCCAAGGCCGTTTGCGCCAAATACAAACCGGACCACACTTCTCCAAATTATTCTAAGGAGCACTGGATTGAAATTTTTGGCAAATTGTATGCTGACATGCAAATACATTCTACTATGCGCGGCTTTCTTGTCGCAATATCTTCTGATGTTCCAATTGAGAGCATCCATCGATACAGAATCGATTGGAGAACTGAAAGTGTGGACAGAAGGTTGCCTAAAATTGTTGGTGCCACTCACGGGACGGACATGTCAATTTGGTTCTTTGGGAACGGTGATTCCTTGAATGACAATGAGGCGGTCTTATTGAGAGAGTGGTTGAAGCCAATGGCTGATTTCATAAAAGGTGATGATTTTACTTGGGGTACACGGTCGATTAAGGAGGTAAAATTTCTTACTTCAGATGGAGACATTCAGGTTAGGGAAGATGATATATTTCAGCAGAGTCTGGAATTGTGGAATGTTTCAAAAGCAGTTATCGAATCTCAAAATCAAAGTAAACAATCTAAGATATGAGATCTTAGATTTATCTTTTTGAAATTACTATACTTCTTGAGGTGATTGTACCAAGTTTCTCCTATGTCCGATAACTCTACGAACGGTCGTTGACTTCAATCTAAGGACCAGAAATCTTCGAGCAATTCCAGAGTCAAGCGAGTAGCATCTTGTAGTATTTCAGTTTACAATCGTCAGCTGCTGAAAGGCAACTTGGTGGGATAGATAGTGCTCGATGTTCATATATACCAGCTCGTATTCACACGACACCCCCGCTATATCAAACCTGCCTATACTGATATATGAAACCGGCGCATCTAATAGAAACCGAAAGGAGAATGAGTCTGGAATGTGGGTCGCTTCTGAGATATCTCTACTTCTCTTAGTATGTTCTCACAGTTCTGTGTAGATTCAAAACCAGTGGGAGATGATATAGTAACTCCTCAATACTTTCTGATCTTTGACGTTGCAAAAAACCACTTTCATACTCAAAAAACACCGAGACTATGAATGTCAAATTTCCAGTGGTTGCTAGATCACAAGATCAAGACATCTGAGAATGTGGTCCCTAGTGGAACTCGTAAATATAAAAACCCCAATTCACCCATATCTTGTGAATAAATAGTGCTGTCTGTTCTATAATAAGTTCTTCCAGTATTTGCAATCTTTATAAACATTGGGGTTTTCCAGCAACAATTGATCTTGGAGCCACATCAAAACCCAGCCCCAGCATTCAATTTTAGCTTCGGAAAAAGCTGTGAGAGGCTCAACAACCTCTTGCCGCCCCATCTGAGTAATCTGCTGCCTTACACAAAGCATAATTTTCAACCTCCGTAGAATAATACACAATGAACATCATCAACCACGAAGGCAGAGCTGTCCCTTTGGCACCAGCTCATACAATTGTAACCTGTCCAACAGCAAACTACAAGACTCCAAACTATATCTGCTACGACTATGTTTGTCAATACTGTCCCAAGGGAGACCAGGGAGCTCAAATCCTTTACTATCCACAAGAAGCCGTTGATTCGCATCAGATTGGCCCACGAGTATATACTCGCTTTTACCACGATCATAGATATCAGGTATATGCTACCAATGAACATGAAATGCCTCCTCAGCATTCTAAAGCTAAAATCTGTCACTTTTGGTGCCAACATAAGGTTAGTTTGACATCCACCAGTCATTATTTTATGCCTGAAAATCCTAATTAATTTAATTAGATTGATACTAGTCCTCCAATCCAGCGCACTTGGTATTATGTTCCATGGAGTGACCCCATTCCTGGTGTTCTGCAAGACGATGGGAAGACATCTTTCACTGATCCTGTCTCCGGCCACACCATAATCGACAGTTCCCCTATCCCTGCCGGATTCAAACCCTACTGTGAAGGAGACACTCCATTTGATACCAACTGGAAAACTAGACTTCCCTCTCCAATTCTTCAACTGGGAACGACCTTTAACACTCTCAATATTGATATTGCTTCGTCGCGATCCAGATCATCTGAATCCTCTGCCCTTATTCCAACTCCTCGGGGTGGGTACAATACTCTGGGAGCATACGGATTGCCTACTAGCCCTCAGGTAACAGCAGAACCAATCGGTCAGACTGAAGTTGACCAGATTGGTCGTGGTGGCGCTGTCCTTGCCTCGGAGTTGACAGAAAGTGAGCGAACCCCAACCAGAGCTATCTATGGAGGAGGTGCAGGAGGAGGAAGACGTACAGAACTATCAATCCCTCGAATAATTACTGGTGGGGCTGGTCGTGCCAAGTGCATTAATAATGGCAACATAAACGCGCCAAATGACCACAGAGGGGGAGGGAATAGTCGGGGCTACAGTCGTGGTCGAGGAGGACGTGCTACTAAAATCTGGAATTGGCATAATTGATCTTGACCTTCTGTGGTGGAATGGTATTGACGCTTGCTGTCTATTGTCTGTGTTTATTCAATGTAGTTAGGCATATGTATCTTGCTTATTGGTATTCATAATGCAATTTTCCTCATATATTGGTGGTTTTAAATTTAATTGTGGCGCATGGTATAACAATTACCCTCTCAGAAAGCCAAAAAGCCGAAGAGTTGTAGCGTGATTCATTTGAAATGAAGCATATCGGCTTCACCGTGACTATTAGAAAATCAGGAAAATCTTCACGTCGGGACTGGCTTCAATTTCACGGATTCAACTTCCCACCAGATAATTCTTTCCACCCACATATACATATGAAATTGCCTTCGTCGCCATACCTTTTCCGAGCCGTGGATGTCATACATGCAAGAAGCGACGGCTAAAGGCAGGTCTTGTATATATTTCATCATTATTCATTAGTCCTGAGACTTACAACAAATAAAACAGTGCGATGAAACAAAGCCATTCTGTAATCGTTGTGCAAAAGCAAAAATCAGTTGTCATGGCTATAATGGCACTCAAAAATACGAGTTCTTGGACGAAAATAAACCAGCGAGTGGTAAGAAAAAACGACCTCGAGGTCCCAACCTCCGGCAGTCGATGCAAAAAAGTTCACCATTTCAATATCCAGCGTCGGAGGAACAGGCAGGCCATATCAATACGAGGATAGATAAATACGGATTAATCACACTTTCAAGCATCCCACGCGTCACTGATTTCTTCTCATCACCGCGATCTCCTCCTGCAACATGCCTACAAGATCAAGTTACTGACTACCACACAAGACAATCTGTCGAGGCTCCCAAAATATTGCTTGCTACCCATGATAGCCAAATTAATTACTGTGTCGACTCTTTTCATCACTCTTCAATTTTCAGCTCGCATCGTCAACAATTCGCCGATTTCCTTGGTCTGTTCAATCATCGGAACAAGCATCTCAGGACAGATCTACCAGTTCCACATTACAGCTCGCTATTCTTGCAATTGCCCATTCGACCTTCGGGCGGTCACCAGAAAGTTCTGCTGCTTTATGATTGGTAGAGCAAAATTTCAAAGATCAATATCCTCTGTCTACAGGATTCATACTTATCTCTTTTACAAGTATTTCAAAACACCCAAAGTCATGGCTCAATCTGAGATTAAATTCTATTGGGCACCTGGCGCTTGCTCTTTATGCCCTCATGTTCTTCTGTTCGAAACCGAAGTCTCTTTTAAATCAATTGCCAACTTAATCACAAAAGAAACGGTGGAATTTACTGAAAACTTCTCTTCCATAAATCCCAAAATGCGTGTTCCAGTTCTCTCGCTTGAGGGTGAAATCATCACAGAGGTTCCTGCTATTGCGGCAGCGATATCTTCACCCGCTCCCGAACTGCATCTTTTAGGAGGTACAATAATGGAAACGATAAAAGTGTATGAATGAATGAATTGGCTGAGCGGAACAGTGCATGCTCATGCATTCGGCGGTTTATTGAGACGGAGAGATTGAGTGATGAAAAAGAAGCATTGCCGGGCATTGAGAAAAAGGGTATGAGAAATGTCCAAAATTGTTTTGATATGATCGAGGGAAAGCTGAATGGCTTTTGCGCAGTTGGGGGCGCATTCACAGTCGTCGATTCGTATCTTTTCGTGTTTTATCGTTGGGGAGAAGAATATGGTTTGAACATGAAGAGTGCGTACCCGAAATACACAGCGCTGGTGGAAAATCTGGCGAATCGTCCTTCTGTTCAGAAGGTTTTAGAGCTCGAAAAGTCGCAGGCCAAGTTATAGATATTCAAATCCTCCCAGGTAATTCTGTCGACACTCTTGGTTATTTAACTACATTCGATAAAATGCAATGGTAGCATCTGCCATTGGCTGTTCGTTTTGAACGGGCGCGAAAAATGATATGAAAATCAAAATTTCCAATGTTTCATTCGGGTACCTACCCAAATTCTTTGTGCTATGTGAGATCCGCCTTTCACACTCCATACATCCTCTGTCTCATCGCATTCATGTATGATGTTTGTGCATGCCAGCTAATGCCATGTTGTCGCTCTCTGGTTGTAGGCCATTCGCCATGAATCGTACACACTGGTCCACTAGGTCTAAGATGTGTTTAGAAAAATTGGCCCATACACACGAGCTTAAAGGCACTGAGAATTTAGACGTAGAACGTAATGTGGCTAGTCTGCGCGATACGGGACAACCAATTATTTTCAAAACCATATGGTAATTTGTGAATAGAAGATGTGCTTCAGAAGTATATCGTGCGGGATGTGCGGTTTCTTTGGTGGATGATGAGGTGTATTCAGGTAAATTATTGTCTTTCCAAATTGTATTTTTGAAGTCTTGCTATGACTGACCGCCAAGGGAGATTAAATTATGTAAGCGGGGGCGTCGAACAGGTGAACTAAATACCGTCGGTGTGCCGAGGCGCCTTTTTGGTCAGATCAACATCCACAACAATACGACATAGCAACAATTTCGATATTATCCGATCTTGAACCATCAATATGACTGTAAAGGTCCTCATTGTCGGTGCTGGCGCAGTCGGTGCATTCTACGGATCTCGAATTGCTCAGGTTCAAGGCACCCAAGTCTCCGTTATATGCCGATCAAATTACAAAGCTGTCACCGCCAATGGTTTTAATGTCACATCACCAAAATTTGGAGAATACAAGTATATTCCACATCAAACCTTTGCCAACCCACAAGAAGCTCGAGACTCGAATGAAGACTGGGATTTTGTTGTCGTAAGCACAAAGGCGCTTCCAGATGTCAGTGATGATTCCGAGATCCTTGAAGGCCTCGTGAGGAAAGGTCATACATCTATCGTCTTGGTCCAAAATGGTATTGGTGTCGAAGAACCATATTCAAAAAGGTTCTCGGGGTCCACCATACTAAGTGCTGTCACTGTTGTGAGCGCCGAACAAACTTCCCCCGGTTTCATTAAGCATAACAGATGGACACGAATAAGCATTGGTCCATATTTACCCGGTGTTGTTGAATCGACGAAGTTAAATGATGATCAAGAGACCGCTGTTCAACGGAACAAAACATTTGTGAAATTATTACAAACAGGAGGCATTACAGATGCCCAGGAGTACTCACATTGGAAACTTCAAATGGTCAGATGGCATAAAATTGCCATTAATGCGAGTATGAATCCTTCCGCTGTGCTTTCTTCTGGGAGCACAAATAATGATATGTCGCTCGACCCAGAGCTCTACATTCATTTGAAAGGTGTTATGGATGAAGTGTTGAATACAGCTCCAAAGATATTGGGGACCAAGCTACCACAGGAATTCGCAACCTCTGAACAGTTGTTGAAAAGTACACAGAAGAATACTAGTGGAAGTAAGCCAAGTATGTTATTGGATTGGGAGCAGGGGAAGACGATGGAGCTTGAGGTTATTTTGGGAAACCCAATCCGAATTGCCAGGCGTCAAGGATTGGAAATGCCGAGACTACAAACATTGTATGCTTTATTACGGAAAGCTCAAGAGAATAGGACAAAGAAGAAGCTTGACAGTAAACTTTAAATACTAGATCAAGAACAGTGATTCATCAGGCGTATCTGGAAATAAGAAAGAATCAACCTTACATTCCGAGAATTTTCTCGACTGTAGCGACATTTTGAACTCTTTTTTCTATTTCCATGTATCTATTTTAAATCTATTTAATCTACTTAATTTATAATTAGTTCAAATATCTATGTATACAATTGAGAATTTAAAAGCCTCAAATACTAAAACAACACAAAGTCTCAAGCACAGCAATGAAAGTTATAATACATCTCAATCCAATCTCTATAACGACCTATCGCACCTCTGACCTCACTAGATCTTTTGCGGCCCATTTAGTAAACTGGAACCTTGCATGCTGGGAAAGAGTAAGTCCAGGTCTCAATAGATCTCGCGTCATTGACACAGTCAAATCCACTGCTGGTGTTGAAAAGAGGACGAGTTGGCCATTGACAGAGGCTGACAACATCACCTTCCTTGGAACCACCACCAATACTGGCATTAAGAGCAGTAGGTTTAATACCATTCTCGACCCAATAGATCATGGTGTACATGTTATCCTTAGGGTATGGACCATCAGATTGTAGAGTGCTTGCTCCACAGTGAGCTGCACCAGAAATCAAATACAATTAATACCAATTAACAAGGGCAGCAAGACTATCACGTTCAGACATAGCTGGATACATCACAGAACGAACATATTGCCAGTAGTGGTCTGATGATGCAGTAGGGATACTTGGGTCTGATTCGCCATGGTAATGAAGAAGTTTTCCTCCTGAAGACTGAAATGGAGTGAGATCGGGAAGGGTAGTCTGCAAGCTATCATAGTACTTGATAATACCAACATTCATCCATTACACCATGGTATTGTATATAACATTATAGATGCTGGGTAAATTGTCAATGTTCAACAATTTAATCAATTTAACAACGTATTTACTGCCGGTGGATGGGATTACAAAAACCCAAGAATCGCTATCAGAATCATATTGAGCCTCAGCATCAGAAAGCTCGGCACCAATTTGCCAAGAGAGATACGCACGTTGCCCTTTGGAGTTGAAAAGACCGTGGTGAATAGCTTTAGCAACAGCGATACCCTTGGCACTCATAGTTACATTTTGCACTGGTTGGTAAGTAGTTGTGGTACTGGCAATCTGCCGCTTTCTGAAACCAAGATTAAGGTATATACTATTTTGGGTTGTACAGTAATAAGATTGTCCGACAATTGAGTAAAAATTGAATTCGAATGAATGTAAGAGTTGTAATCGTAGCTTGTAACACTCTTTATCAATTTGTAATAAAATCCCTACAAAAATGATATTTTACTATACAAAATTAATATTATATATATATCAATTTAAGAAATTTATTTAATTCTTTATAAAATATATAAAGTATTCTATAATTTTATTTTTGTAATTATAATAAAGTTTTATTGAATTTGCTAGATATCGATTTTGAAAAGGGAGTTTAAGAGTTGATTATAAATATCTTTATTAGATATAGGATTATTTAAGGTAGATATCTTATATTGATAATAAAAGAAACAATCGAAGAAGATCTAAATTGATTCTGTTTTAGAATCAAATTATTCGTATAAAAAGTGCTTTCTAATATTCTTAATATATTAAGGATTCAATAAATTATTGAAAATTAAAATCTTTATTTATATATTTACAAGATTGTCATTTTTAATAAAAGATATAATCTAAAAGTAATAAATTAAAAATAAATTAAAGTTTATAATAAAAATTATAATACTTCTCCATTTCCTTTAATCAATTATATTGAAACGATTTTTAATAAGTGCTGCTTTATTATTAATATATATATCGAAACTAATAATATAGTTTAACACCGAATAGGCTATATCACTAAATAGGTTATTATAAATATATACAAAATTAATCTGTATATAACCATGCACTTTCTTTATTTAATAATATAATTTTATAAATTTTTAAAATTATGAAATCTAATGATATAAATATTATAAAAATCTAATTTATTTTTCAAAATTCTAATTAATATAGGAGTTATTATTAATATAATATTTTTGTAATGAAAATCGTAATAATTTTTGATTTTTATAGAATATAATATAAATTTTTATATAAAAACTAAATATTTGTATAAGAAATCTTTTTTTATTAATAAATCCTTTTTTTTTTCTAGAAAATATTAATTAATTATTAAAATATAAATATTAGGAAAAAACTAATTTTAATATATTTTGAAATGACCCACTCAGTGATATGGCCCACTTGATATTAAACTATATTAAATATTATTATTATAGTTTTAAAAGATTTATAAAATTCGATTCAATTATTGTCTTTGAATATAATAAAAGACCCTCATTTTGTTTATACTAAATTAATTAACATAGTTTAATATCAAGTAGGTTATATCATTAAATGGGCTACTTCAAAATATATCAAAATTAGTCTTTTCCTAATATTTATATTTTAATAATTAATTAATATTTTCTAAAAAAAAAAAGGATTTATTAATAAAAAAAGATTTCTTATACAAATATTTAGTTTTTATATAAAAATTTATATTATATTTTATAAAAATCAAAAATTATTATAATTTTCGTTACAAAAATATTATATTAATAATAACTTCTATATTAATTAAAATTTTGAAAAATAAATTAGATTTTTATAATATTTATATAATTAGATTTCATAATTTTAAAATTTATAAAATTATATTATTAAATAAAGAAAGTGCATAGTTATATACAGACTAATTTTGTATATATTTATAATAGCCCATTCAATAATATAGCTCATTCGGTGTTAAACTATATTATATACTTACTAAATATAATAAAAGAATCAAAGAAATAGAAATATATATATATATATATAAAGATATTTATTATAATACGAAACTTATAATCTATTGAAAATAAATAGTAAATTATATATATTATTATATCAATAAAATATATATAATATATATTCTTATTATATATAAAACAGAAAGCTTGGAAGAAGAATTTGATATAGTGGTGTGTATGTGCCACACACATACTAGATATATGCCTATACATGTGATTTCCAATAAAAATAGAATGAATTATTATATTATAATAATAAAATGAAGGAAGTAATATAAAATGGTTATTCAAATCTTTAGGAAATAGTTTTTTGAAGATAGGAAATTTGATAATATTTTTAGATCTATAGAAGTGAAGTTACAAACATTAAATGTTGGTAATATATAATCTTGAGGTTATATGTTTTCATTCTCACACTAGGATTATATAAAAATGTCTAGAAATCTCTCAAGATAGTTTAAACTAAACTTCAAATAAGAATTCAATAAAACATAAATAATTACAATTCTCATAACTATAATAATAAAACTAATAATTATTCTTAAACACAAAACTCTATATTATAATAAAATCCTTCTCTTATATAAATCTTCTTACTCCTAATCAAATATCGACTTCAATAATCAACCTCATCGAATATCGATTTTGACATTCAATATATTATATAAAACTCATCCTATAACTCCTAATGTCCTAACTTATTCTCTTATTCTAAGACTAATTTACTATAACATTACTAACCCTAGTAAAGCCCTTCTTACTTACTATATTCTATCTTTCCTAGAATCTATTATCCTAAAAACTATATCCTACGATTTAGAATACCCTATAACTAATACTATATACATAACTAAAACTCTCTTAAATACCTAGTATCCCCTGATATACTGCAGCTGAATCACTAAGGCCTATAATACCATTATAGCCTATAAATTAATAATTCTACAGCCTGTTACTAATCCATTATAACAATAGTGAGACTATTAAGGAGCTTAACCTCTAATAGTTATAGTAAAATGAGAAATAGTAAAATAAAATGAGAAAAATATAAATGAATTTATTAAAGAAGAGAATATTAATAATATTAAAGTTTTTAAAGTTATTAAATTTTTAATTTTTTTTTGAAAATAATAAAACGTTGAAGATTTATATTTTAGAAGATTATTAAAGCAAAGAGAATGGAATTTAGTATCAAAAATAATTATAGATTATGAATAGAATTCATTATTAGAGTATTTTAATAAAGAAAATTGAAGTTATTCAGAGTTGATATCTTACGGGAAACCCTTATATACAGGCATTTAGGCCTCGAAATTTTTAGGCCTGTATAACCAGGTCTGACTGTAGTGCTTAGAGCGCAGGATGTAGCTTAACAGCTGACCTCCAACTTATCAGACATGGTAGTTACTGGAAAGTGTACCATATACGGCCTACCTAGCATCCCTTCCATCTTCAATTTCATCCTGAGATGGATGCGTACCCGCAGTCAGTCCGTCAGATAAATGATAACATCGTTCCATCAATGCGGATCACAGTTGCTCCGGAGAGAGGGATGCATGCATATAGGCTCGTTCCGCGGTATGTCAGCACCCAGCTCACTGTCTACTGATGTATCGGAACTGCAATTTGCTCCATCAGACCACCACGTGTCGCTTGGGAAGCAGCGGCAACTTTAAGTGACAGTGGTGGAACTGCCTTGTCGCTGACCAATTATAGGAAGGATAGACATTGTAAGAAGGGGCAAGAAGGCTGAGCGCTCCCCAAAATTTGGTAAATTTCGACTGAATGCGCTACCGACCACCCTTTCAACCGAAGCGGCTGGTATTAGGCTAAATGTAATACCCTGGGGTTTCCGCTCTCGCTTCAATGATTCAGAGACCCCCGGTAATTAGCAAGGGTGGCCCTTACCATTTCAGCTTCTATAGGTGGAAATAAGAGGATTAAGTCTGTGTGATAAGCCTTCTTATAAACCTACCAGTCGGATCATGGCGGTGGGGCTGGTGCAAGGTAAGAACTTCTGATCTTTATGCACGTAGACCCGTTGCAGAAGCTTTGACAAAACATCCAAGACAACCTCGAAAACCACCAAGGTGGTTGCATTCAATTAATTCTCCACCCAATTCGGTTTACTACCGGTCTTGCTTCAATCTTACTGTCAAAATAATATCCTCCTGGTTTGGGTCCGAACTGCAATATCTACAGGATAATACATATCGTGAGCTTTGCTGGGTTATAGAACCGATGAAAGAAATCTATGATGCTCTATGTGATAGCAATGTTGAAGTGATAGTTGGATATTGTAAATAATTAACTCATCATTTCTAAGGGGCGAAAAGTTACTATACCGCAGGATTGTATACCCGATGTTACAACGGATTAGTAACAAGCTGAAGAATCCTAAGCATATAGGTTATAATAGAAATGTTTATATACATTATAGGGCATACCGCAATATAGACATTCCGTAATGAACTTAGCTCATTACAGAATGAACTAGGGCGATGCTTAATAAACTGTGTTTCAATGTATTCTAGGATATAGCTTAATAAATTGAAATCAGAATATTATATAATAAACTTGTTTTTACCAAGATAAAAAAAGTAATTATAAGCTTTGAAAGCCTATAATTATAGGGTTTGAAAGCTTACAATTTTAATAAAAAATTTAGAATTTTTTTTATCACAATTTATAGACTTTTAAAGCCTATAACTTTAGGGCCTGAAAGCTTATATTCGTTGTATAACGTTCTGATTTCAAATTTTTAAGCTAAATTTTAGAATATATTGAGATATGGTTTATTAAGCAATGCTCTAGTTCATTTTGTAATAAGCTTAATTTATTATAGAATTTTTATATTGCGGTATGCTCTATAATATATATAAATTAGATTTATAAAAAGATAATTTTTTGTTATTATTTAATATTCTTTTTATCTTAAGAGTAAAGATTAGTTATTAAGATTTAGATATTAGAAAAGATTAATTCTATTATGTTTTGAATTGGTCTACTTGATAATATAATTTACTCGATGTTAAATCACGTTATAGGGATTATAAATAGAGTTTTTAAAGTGAGCTAAACCCAATTGAGCGATAGCTTCTATTCTAACGGGAAGGCGGTCAATCTCTAGCTAACTACGTGATAATCTTAATATAAATTACAAATTGGTTTTTTTTTATTCTCTATTTTAAAATCTTTTCCAATTTAGTCTATTAGATTACTAAACTAATCCTCTTTAAATATTGAAATAATCTAAAATTCTTTTTGTAATTTTTTTTTTAAAACCTAATTCTTTTAAAAATTTTCTACAACTATCTTATATAGGAAGAGTGATTTATATACTATAATCACTTGTCAAATCCTGCTAGCCTACCCTGTAATCTATTTTCGAGAGTATTATTACATATAAAACACTAGCTCAGCATATCTATATACTCTTTAGAAGATTCCACAGGACAGAAATAATAGTTATCATCATCATTATCATCACTACTACTAAACCTACGCCTCTCCTCTTTCCTCTTTACAACTACTTTCACCCTTAGTCCTTTCCACCACCTCTTTTTACGCCTTTAAATTTCTCCCAAATTTAGCCTATAAAGAAAGCCCCATCCGGCTCGCTAGTAATCCTCACAACAGCCTCATCCAACGCCGAAAGCGCCGCCAATACCCAATCCTCATCTAAGAAATCATACTGGGCCGTACTATACGCACATCTAATCAACATCTTCTCATCCCAACTTCCCTTTCCAGGCCATAGTTCCGTTGCGACTGGGAACCCGATGTCGATTTCTTTATAGGGTGCCATTAAATTCTCTTCGTAGTTGAAACCGGGGAGTTCTCTCAAGGCTCCTTTTTCTTGTTTGGTGGAGTATGAGGGGGACTGGGTAGACGGGGCGAGGGCTTGAACGAGGAGGATGGTATCAAAACGAGAAGTTCCCATACGTGCGTGGGCGAGAGAGGGGCATGGCATTTGGAGATAAGGTTGAGCTTCCTGTCGTTGGGATGAGAGGAGGGTACAGACTTGGCGGTTGGTGAGGGGTGGGGAGCATTGGGAGAGGAGGAGACGGAGGGGCAGAGCTGCTACCATCGGTGCCATGCAGCGTAAGGAATCTTTATGACGACGTCCGTTGAGTACGGTGCCGAATTGGATATCAAGGGGTTGAGAGCGTTGTTCGGAAGAGAAGGTTTGAGCGAGGACACTTGCCCATGCTGCTTCTACGACTGTGAGCAACGTGTTTGACATGGCGACTGCGGATTGGGAAAGTTCTCGCATCGTCATGCTGGCTTTGACGCTTAGGCTGCGCATGTGTGTCATGTTGCATCCGGCCCTTGAGCCTTGGAGAAGAGTTTGTGGTGAAGGTTTTTGGGATCCGAGTTTACTTCCTGGGACACCGGCAAGTTTTCCGGCCCAGAAGATGACGGTGGATACCCAGTCGTAGCTGAGATTGAGTTCTACTGCGCGATGCATAGGGAGGAGGTCCACGGGTGGGTTACAGCCGGGGTTTTCGTACTCGGCGAGAATGGCGTCGAACATGTATCCCATTTGCGTGCCATCGTAGTTGGCATGGAATAAGGTCAAGATGAAGACACAGCGGGCACGATTGGGGGACCAGACCCACGAGACGGTGATACCGGGGCGATCGATAGTCATGGCTGCTTCGGCGGCCAACTGTGCTGCGTTGATTGTTTCTCGCCACAGACTATCGGGAGAGTTTGCATCTGAATCGTCACAGATGATCTCTACCTTGGGAATCTTCGTTGCGGCAGATGAAAGGATCACTTGGGCGAAAGGTGATAGACTATGTACAACCGGGACGAAGACGGCACGGAAACAATCATACCGAGGAAGAACCGTTTCAACGGCACGCTGGAATCGTGCCGGGTCCATGTCGCTAGGCAGCGAGTAAGGAAAATGTGTCACATATGGCCTTCCGATAAGGCGTGTCTTGTCAAAGTACTCAGGGTCAATGGCTGCGGCTAAAAATCTCGTCTGGACGTTGGTTGCGGGTAACACTTGCTCGACTTGGCTGTTTTCTAACTTCAGATCTGCGACAGCGGCGGCGCGACAATGATACTCAAAGTGGCGGAGTTTGGCCGGTACAGACAATTCAAAGACTTCATCATCGTTATCGGCCGCAATCTTGCTGACGTCAATCCTATCGATCAGAGGGCTGAGAAGTGTGTCGAAGTTGTGTGCTTCCTTCTTATGAGGGTCGATTGATTCTGTAACCTTATCGTTGGTCACGTTTAGCGTCTCCATGATACCTGATCGTCGGTTCTCAACCATGGTGATGAGGTTATCCACGGTTGTTGAGAAGAGAACGTCTCGAATCTCTACTTGCTCAATGTCGTAGTCCTGAAGATTTTGTAGGAAGACCAGAGCACGTAAGCTGTCAATGCCCAATTCGGTGAGAGTGGCGGATCCGTGAACCTCGCATCCTAGAGTATCATAGAGAGCTTCGTGAACGATGGAAGTCGTGTCCTTGAGTGGCGCATCCTCATATTTGTAGTCTGTAGCTTTATTAAGATTATTCACATTCTGCAAGGCCGATTCCGTCACCGAACCGTGGATGGCTTTTCCGTTCGAAAGAACCGTTGTTGTCAACGCGATAGTGGAGTCTTCATTCTGAGTCAGGATGACCTGAAGAGCTTTGCGATCTACCTTTCCATTGACGGAATAAGGAAGCTCGTTCATAACAAAATACCGCTTTGGCTGCATCCATGTCGGGAGGAATCGCTCTGCAATAGCACGGCACTCATCCTCGATCGCAGTGTCACTCTTCTTCGCATCACCACTCCATGGCATTATAAAGGCCACCAATCCTGACTTGAAGACAAGTACTGCTACTTGAGCAGCTGCTTCAGCACGGGAAAGGACGTTCTCAATCTCGGGAAGCTCCACTCGTCTGCCATTCAGCTTGACTTGATCCGAATTAATGCGTCCGACGTAGTCGATCTTTGCCTCGCTGTCTTCTGTCCATACAATACGTACGCGATCACCGGTCTTGTACCAACGCTCGAGCCCTGTGGATTGAAAAAAGGCCTGCGCGGTCTCTTTGGGTCTATTCAGGTACCCAGGTGATAGCTGAGGACCGCTGATGGCCAATTCACCAGCTACACCAAGTGGTGCAATGACAAAATGATCACTATTGGTAGATTGATTTTCATCGAGGACAACAATTTGTGTACCCGGAAATGGAACGCCGATGACAGATGGCCGTGAATCAGTATCACAGATGTGATGTGTGGCGAATACCGTTCCTTCTGTCGGTCCATATCCATCTATAAACCTGCGGCGGGGCTCTTTCTCACCTGGCTTCTCCGCAAAATTGTCCAGGATACGCTGGCCAACCGGCTCGCCTCCCGCGAAGAGAGTATCTAGTGTGGGAAGCCTCTCAGGTCGCAGTAGCATTGCGAGACTGGTTACGGTGAAGGTGGCAGTGGCTCGTAGTTCGTTCATAATACTCTCGGGATTGGTAAGCAAGAGATGGCGCGCTGCAATACAAACCGTGCCACCTTTGAGGAGAGGCATGAAGTTATCCATCAACATGATATCGAATGTTGGTGCCGACATTATCATCCAGCGTAAGCGTGGACCCGTTGGTAGCTTGACTGGGCTCATGTCTAAGGATTGCAGAAATGCCATTGCATTGCGATGTTGCATAATTACACCTTTGGGAGTTCCGGTTGACCCACTTGTGTAGACGATATATGCTGGATCATCCTGGCTGATCTGGCGTCGGATTGGAGTCATGGTGCTCCTCGAAGGCACTGAGCGTCCTTCTAAGCAGGCAAATGGATTCAAAAGGTCAATCCAAATGATGCTTTGTCCAAACTTGGTTCCGGCCCAGGGCTTGCTACCAACACCAAGAATACCATTACAGTTGAGGTCGCTGAGTAGGGTCTGCAGTCTATCCTCTGGTGCATCAGTCGGAAGGATGCAGAAGCTGTGACCCGCCTTTGAAATAGCATTTATGCAAATGTTGAGCTCTGTACTATTGGGGAGGAAAACTGGGATCATCTTCTGGTGGGTGACTTGAAAATCTGGCCAATCCAGGTTTTGCAACACTTGTTCAATTTGATTAGCAAAGAGCGAGACCTTGTCGTTGAGCTCGCTATATGTCAAAGTGCGTCGCTCAAAGGATGATGATAACGATGCCGATCTACCTGTCACTTCGTCGATGGCGATATTGTGAGGATACAAGCATGCTTTCTCTTCCAAGATGGAATGTAGAAACTTTGGAAAGTTCGCATCGGACGTCTGTATTGGGGGGAAGTCCGTGACAATCTGAGATCTCTCGGTCTTTCCTAAATCGACATCCGGGCTGATATATGCGATGGCGAGATTTAGCAGATGTCTCGCTGCTGCTTTTGGACCGTAGTCTTTACGGAGATAGAGTGTCACATTTGCCGTCTTCTCTTCCGGGAATAGCTGGAGTGACAGAACGAGAGGCTGAAGCAGCTTGAGGAGTTTGGCAGTCGTGGTTGTATCGTGTCCCTTGGTGGTGGTAGAGGTACGTTTGTCGACAATCTGGTAATGAATACCAAAATCCAAGCCACCAACATCGAGCTGAGCATTATCTTTTACCAGCTCTTGGTGTAGGCCCCATGCACTGTCTTGATGCGAACCTCTACTGGAAGTAGCATAAACTCGAGATAATTGACATCCAGTATCTGCGATGAATGCCAACTCGTGACTTGCGGTAATAGCGTGAACAAATTGCGCAAAGCGTTGAAGGAGACTGTGGACGGATGATACTGCAGGTACTGATGATTCTGTGATAGCGTTGCCATAGGTTGGTGTTTTGATGGTTTTAGTGGTATTGTACAGGGGTAGGTTGGTCACTGGCCACGCTGCAACTTCTCCAATGGAGCCCATGATTGATAATTGATAGTACAGGTATTAGATAATAATAAGAAATATTTAATACATTAACTGTACAAATTAAAATAATTTTATCAAGAGAATTACTGATTATACTTGTGTGCACCACTCACGAATCTCGGGGGCCATTAGGAGTGAGTACGGTGATGATAATCATGATCAGTCGGCATTTTTCGGTGTGGATAGAGTAGTACGGTATACACTAGAAATAGCCGAACCTAGAATTACACCACCAAATACACGTATTCTGGTGTATTCGATACTTTTTCTTATGTAAGAGTCGGGTAAATATTCGCTGACATTTCGCGTGACGAACATCATTTTGAAGCATTGTTGGATCAATTTACCGTACCATGATATGATTCGTTGATTTCTATACAATGCAGCTAAATCCATTACATACTCATCCACCCCTTCTCTTTTTCCTTCTCTTCTAATGTATTGATTCTTTTCCTTCCCCTCTCTTTCTCTCTCCAGCCAAAAAGCTGATCACTTCTTTCATATCTTAAATTGTATCTTAGTTATATCCATCAGTTCTCTCACCGGAGAGTTTGATTAATCAAATTCATTGTTCTGCTTGTCTTCCAACCTTGGCCATGACAATCTCTTACCGCACCGCCGTCACCATCGTCCAATTTATTTTCTTCGCACCAGCTGCACCTCTTGGAGTCTGGCTCTGCTTCAAGGATGGTCTCAAGCAGGCAAGCACTTGGCGCTTCGTCGCGACGTTGTCAATACTTCGCGTGGCCGGCGATATCTCCTATTTCATCTCTTTATCGCATCCAGGCGTCAGAGTCGAAACCTCTGTCATAGTCTGCGAATTGCTAGGTCTGGCTCCCCTCATGCTGATCTTGGTCGCATTCGTGGCTCGCGCGTAAGTCGATCTTTCCCAGTGCAAAAGTACAACAGCATCAGCTTCGAACGAAACTGACCCACATAATCGCGGATCAGAAATCAAACTACAAAATCTTATCCAGGAAAGGCCTCGCTCACCATAACGTGCGCCTCACTTTCTGGTCTCATCCTGGGTGTGGTTGGAACCGATCGTGCTCTTGAAAGGGCTACTACCACCAGTGACGTAGGCGGCAACAAACTGATTGAAGCCGCCTTGGGACTCTTCATGGCTGGCTACGGCATCATGCTGATTGGATTCTTCATAGTCCTCACGGACGTTCTCACCCACCCCAGCAAACGTATCGCCCTAGGAAAGGAAATAGGTCTTCTCTACACAGTTGCCCTAGCGGCACCATTCGTGCTTGTACGATTCATCTACTCGGCAATCGGAGACTACGGCCAGAGCAAGGATTTCAGCGTTCTCTATGGAAATAATACGGCCTATCTCTTTATGGATGTTTTGATGGAGATTAGTTCTGTTGCTATCTGTCTCAGCTCTGCCTTCTTCGTCCCACCACCATCTAAGCCAGTGAGAGAGGAAGAGACAGAGGAGGAGACGAAGGAGGAGACGACTGAGGAGAATATTCAAGCAAATGAGGGGCAGGATCAAAAGAATACTGGCGGTCTCACGACTACTATTGAGCCTGATGTCACTGGCATTCAAGCAAAGGAGGCGGGGCAAGAGGAAAAGAAAGATGAGCCTGATGTCACTGGCATTCAAGCAAAGGAGGCGGGGCAAGAGGAAAAGAAAGATGAGACTGTGATTGATCCGAAGGTTCAGAAGGAAGCCGCAGAAGAGAAAAAGATGGCGGAGATTGTTTGAGAAGATGTAGTTGAAACTGTTTGACGAAGGATATTTTCTCCCCAAACTGAGAGGATTCAGAGACGTAAGGGGATTTGACAGCTGAATGTCCTAGCATCATCGTAGTCAAAGAGTTGTTGCAATCAAATGGCGCATGTATACATTCAGAGGTTTCTACAAGATTTTTAGGGTAGATTTGGACAGCCGAATACATTTTATTATCTATAATCTCATTTAATAAATACTTCAAGAATAACTTGAATGCCAGTTGTAAATAGCCTGCCAGTGTACCAGATATATATGCCACCACAAATTCTAAAACCTCACCATTCAAACACACTCCTCGCCCATTTATACGAGTTTTCATGGAACGATCTCCTTTTCTTCTTATACCAATGTATTCAATCACGTGCAAGTGTCCACATCCGAGACTCCGAACAAGTTAGCTTGTAATTGGGTCTCCCGATTCGGTAAATATTATACCAACGACTCTGCCTCACCCTTCATGCAACCCTACATTAAACCCTTACATTAATCATACATAACCAGGATTAAAAAACGCCGGTCCGCTGAATTTCGGAGCTTTACGGTGATACATTATCAAAATTCTCACCGTGGAAAAAAAAAACGACATGATGCTATGGTGTAATGCAGGTTGATCCACCCGCCTCTATTGACATGGTAGAAAGCAGGTCAATTCAATTCATTTTCTCAAATAATGCACGTGACTATTCACATGGGATAATCATTAGATTTCGGTATTTGCTTTGTACGTATAGATAGCTCTTCTTGAACATTGAATACCCCTCAACATGCATCGTCTTTTCTATCTCTGAGTATCAATTATTATCATAACCAATTAATTACAATCAGTAAAATGTCTCAAACAGCCGTCGCAACCACGACCGGAGCGGTACCCCCAACCGTCACCGTCGACAATATCTCTGGCCGCTGGAGCATGGTACGTCCCCCGTCCCCCGTCCCCCGACCCCCGTCCCCTTTCCCAAAAAACAGAACATCAAAGAGTAAACTCCAAAAAAGTAAATCAACACCCCTGACAATTCCCAGAACCTCCAACTTTCCGACTCCTATGACAGCATTCTCAAGATCCAAGGCGTCAACTGGCTCACCCGAAAAGTCCTCAATGTCGGCACCATATCCCTAAAAATCACCCAAACCATCTCTCCCCTCGATTCCCTCACCCATCTCGACATCGAGTCTAAATCCGGTGCCGGTCTCCCTGGTTCCGTTGAAAATCGCATCTTGAATGACGAGACGAGATCAAAAAAACATCCGTTATTTGGAAATGTAGTGGGAAGAACTAGGTGGGCAGAGTTAAGCGATTTGCCATCAAAGTATTTGGGGGAGGGGTGGGAAGAGGGGACTAAGAAGGTTGTGTTGATGACTACGGAGCATACGGATATTGGAGCTACGACGTGGCAGGCGGGAGGGATTGAGAAAGAAATGGATGGGGAGAGGAGATATGTTAGACGGGTGGAGGTTAGGAAGGGGGAGGAGGTTTTGATGGCGCGGATTGTGTATGATTATCTTGGTCCATTGGAGGAGTAAGTTGTTTTTCGGGGAGGGAGTGGAGGATTTCAGGGGGATTGATGTCGGCCTGAGATGCTTCAGTATGATCATAGATAAGAATTTCCCTGAGAGAGTTTTCGTTGTATCATATGTTGTGAGGTTTCGGGACTTGAATTTCTTTCTTTTGGTGGAAAGGCTTTTGAATGTTATTCTTTCACATCTTATCATTATTTCAGCCAGGAAGATGCAAGGAGTTCTGCATTGAGGTATTATAAGCATGCAGAAACTCTCTTGATGTACCCAAGCTGTATTCTAAAACAACCAGCCATCCAAACATACAATATTTATAGCTACCAGTCCCATGATATCATACTCCCTGGCCTTGATTTGCTTTCCACGTCTTCCTACTAATATTCAAGGACGCCAGATAGCAACACCTATCAATACATTACCTCAAAAACTAGATCGCTGAAAATTTGAAGGCGTTATCACTCAATAAGAACCGATCAGGTTGAGTCCTCTACAGTATTTGAATGCTGAATGTCGCAAGTTTTCTTGTAGGTTGAATTATGGTAAGATTGGAAAAACTACCGAGATTGAGAGACTCATATCATATTTGTTAGAGGTGTTTGCTCAGATCATAAAGTGTATCTCCATATGAGTAATAATTAAGCAATACTTCTATTCGGTGCCATCAAATTAAGTCTACATATCCATTGGGAAAGTTATTTCTAGATCTGCCACTACAGAAGTTCACTTAATAAAGGTTCTCACTTCATATTTAATAATTATGAAGACCCTTCCTTGGACCCTTCATTGATTCATTCTCCATTAAATTTTGAAACCTTTGAAGTAATTAAGGTTGGAAAAATAATTGGGCAATAGGCATGAAGGCTACCATGTCATCCCTTACTCAAAAAATTCAGCATTAAAATATGCATGTTTTGGCTTTTCCTGTCAAAGGAAAAAGTTTAAAATATTGTCAGGTAATTGGGACTTCAATCGTCCATTTCACACAAATGGTGATTTGCAAAGCTCTTACTAAGGAATTTTTTATCACAAAGATCGGGTCTTTGTGAACAGAGCAGATGTTTCCTGTATGGAAGGTATGGTCGTTATATGGGGAGATTTTAGATGAGCAATCTACCAATTCATATGTTTAGATCTTTCTTTCCATATTCTCTAAACCCTTCTGATCTGCATCCAATCTTGGAAAAGCAAGGCAATCACTAATTCAAAACTTGAGAGCTTTCTGTAGTAAAGCTCAGCCAGATCTAGGGAAAATTACTTGTTCCAGAATCTTTACCTAGTTGTTGGCCAGTAGCTCAAGGTTCTTGATTTGGAAATGAAGGTTTCACGGTTTTTATTGTTCTGAAATTGTCTGGAGAGGTGAAAGGATATCGTGCTTGATATTTTCAATTATCGATTACATAAACTATGATGAAGCGAGTCGCAACATTTACTCGTGAAAATATCTATTTGAAGTCACTTGCTGAGAAGATGAAAGGTTAAATATCTGCACGGGAGCAAGATCCTATTCAATGACGCCACCTGCAGATGAAGATACAACCAGAAACCTATATCACTATCCCATCATCATATTTAAGATCGAGTCTACGTTATCGAAAGCCAACTACCGTTCAAACATAATCGATCAATTTGAAACGATAAAACATCAATTCCAGTCTTACTATCTACACAAGGAGAAGTAATTCCTAGTGTTATACCGAGAAAGCTTACAAGAGAGGTGAAATGTTCATCAAATTTTCCCAGCCCACATGCAGTATTATCTTGGGATATACCGATTGATAATCTAATCAAATACATCAACTGCATACCTGACATTCCTCATCTTCTCCCACCACCACTTCAAATTCTCCCCTTCCACAAGATCAGCCTCAAAAAGAATCTTCTGCACTGCTTCTGCGACAGCCTCCCCCATTTTATGTGACCCACAAATATACAACTTCGCCCCCTCCTTCCACAACTCAACAATCTTCATACTCTCCCCCAGAACCACATCCTGTACATACTTATATCCACCCACTTTCTCAGGTGTGCGACTATACGCACGATGAATTTCGACAACACCTTCATCCTCCCACATCGATAAATCATCAGCATAGATATCATCGTTTCCAGGTTCCCGACAGCCTTGAAATAGATATGCCTTTGGGAGTTTAGCGCCATTAAGAGTGAGAAGTGATCGTTGTTGAATAAAGCCGCGGAAGGGTGCAAGGCCGGAACCGGCGCCGATCATGATAATAGGAGTATCTTCCGTGATAAGTGGGGGTCGGAAAGCATCGTGACAAGGTTGAACGGCAACGCGGACGGAATCTCCATTCTGTAAGGAGTTGAGATACGAAGTTGCTACACCATGATGTTGTCCTTGGTGTGCCAGTGACGGCGCATTCAAGAGGGAAAAAGTTAAGGTGGCGTGATTTGGTTTCCACAATGGAGAGGACGAAATGGAACTATAGCTTAATTAGTCTCCCCTAAAGTAAAGAAGAAGAGGAAGAGTTGGATAAACTGACTATTGACGAAGTTTGAGTGGTGGAAGGAGTGCCAAGAATGAATTTAATGATAAGTCAATGCCAGGGAACGCCTCGAGCAAATCCAGAACAGAGATGTATTTACTCTCAATCTCAGATGAGTACAGTTCCATAGCCATCTCTTGCAGCTTTTGTTTGACTTGCTCATTCTTTGTGGCGTCAACTAGTACTGCCATGGCCTTTTTCGAGGCGGGATGGCTCAGCTCTACGTACGACTCAATTAATTCCACGGTGGTGGGAGTATAGGATTCAATCCTAGGAAATGTATTGTTCTGAGTATCGCGAGAGATTTGAAAGTGCTTCAACACTCGTTCAACTGTCTCAGGGGGGTTTGTCGGTAATGTAAGGAGATAATCCCCGACTTGATATGGCATGTTGGATGGCAACTTAATCTCGAGGTGTTTCTTGACTGGCTCACCAGGGGCAGTCAAGATTTTGGAGCTGACAACTTGGGCTTCGGAGACATAGTAGCTCAAGGTCGTTTTTCGAAGGCTCACTAGCTTAGTATCAAGTTCATCAACACCATGACTCTCCTGGTCCGCTTTGATAACACCATACTGCTTCTCCAATGTTGGCCAGAACACATCTTCCTCCCATGTATCAAAGGCGGAAAAAATATCAGAGTCACCAACATCATCAAGTTGGAGTGGAAGCAGACGCTCTCCGCCAGCTTGCTCCAATCGAGCGTCCAGAGCCTTAGGAATCTTGTGAAACGTGGAAAGCCAATCATGATGTCCAAGACCATAAACGGCATAATTGATACCGTCAAGAAATTTTCCCGAGGACGTCTCTAGCCAAGAGAAAAATCGCTTGGCGTTGTCTGTGGGTTGACCCTCGTAGGATGTGGTGATGAAAATGACAGGATGGTCATTGGGTACTTTTTCCACTGCGGCGTCGAGAGTTTCGATAGTCACGGCGTTGAAACCGTGGGAACGAGCATGTGATGCTAGAAGTTGTGCCAGTTGTGCACAAGTGCCGGCATTCGATCCATAGAGAACTGTCAAGGGCTTGAATTGAGCCGTTGCAACAACACTTCGCAATTCCTTGCGAGCTTCTTGAGTTGCCGTTAAAGTCGAAGTCCCATAGAGTAGTCGCTGCTGTAGCGTGATCGGAGTCAATCCATCTCGTAAATTAGCCCGAATCTTAAAGTTCTTGGGCTTCATGGTTAAAGTCTGTTTGATTTGCAGTTCGTATGATGGATCATCCAAAGCGAGTTCAAAGTTCTGGAGAAGCATGACGAGCATCAGGTTTGCTTCTTGGAGAGCGAAGTTTCGGCCAATACATGCTCTTTGTCCGTTTCCAAAGGGTTTGAAGGCCCCGGGTGGGAGTTTGTTGAAGTGTTCGTCGAGCATACGTTCGGGTCGGAACTCATCCGCATCCTCACCGTACACTTCCTTATCGCGATGAGCATGCTTGAGGAGGAGAACGCAACCTTCATCCTTCTTTACGAGAAAGCGACCATCGACCAAGGTATCTTCGTAAGGACGGACCGAAAATACCGGCAGTGGTGGTTCCAGCCGGAGGACCTCACGGAGTATCTGTTCTGGTCAGTTTTGCCGTGTGACAAGTGGCGTATATGATACTTACTGCTTCGATGTAGGGTAATTTCGAAAGATGCTCTACTCGAATGCGGCCTTCTCCAACTACCTTATCGATATCCTCCCGAGCCTTATTGTAGACTCGAGGATCTTTGAGCAGATAGTACAGTGTAAAAGAGAGCAGTCCCGCAGTTGTCTCGTGTCCAGCGACAAGAAAACTCAAGGCGTTATCAGTCGTGCTCTTTTCTGTCATGACCTTTCCTGTCATTGGGTCCTTGTGCGTCAACATAGCAGCGACTAAATCCTTTCGAGGACTGGGATGTTTAACTCGATGACGAATGATGCTATCCGAAACTTCCCGCAGGAGTGCGATGTCTTCATACCACTGCTTCGTCTCTTGTTGATAGAAAAACTTAACGATGGGACTATTTAAGCGTCGAGCACGATAACGCGACCTTAGAAGTGTTCTAGCCATCGCCTCGAGGAAAGGATGTGTCTCGCGCCCGTAAAAGCTGTTGAATCTATAATCCATGGAACACAATGCCAGAGTATCCATCGCGAGACGTGTGAAGTCTTCAGCTGGGACAAATGATTCATACTTGCCTAACCTGGCCCATTTCATGGTGAGCTGGGCGGCAATATCATGCATATCATCGAACATGCCGTGAACAGCAGAGGGTCCAAATGCAGGCATGAGCACTCGATGGGCGATACCCCAATTCTCTTCATCAAGATATGCCTAAATCCATCAGTTCTGAATTTCAAACGCGGCGCGAATGTTTCCAAAGGGAGATAATCCTTCATACCGTGATCAATCCATCGTTGGCTGCATCTCGCAGTTCCTTAAATATCCCTCCAGGGACTTTCCGAAACTTCTTCTCATTACATAGCTCATTTATATATTTGTAGCTAGAAACAAATGTGATGGGTATATTGATCAGACGAAGCCTGTAAATCCTCCCTATAAACGAACATCAAGTGTTAGATTCAAACAACGCAGACGCAACCACAACACCATATTTGATTTTATCTATCGAGAATTTTCTTACCTAACTGCTCTGCTAGATGTTTGAAAGACTCAGTCGGATTCTCGTTATCAATGACGCCTACCAAATGATTGATGATGGGCCAGCCCTTGGGCTCAGGAATTGGGATGATCTCAGTCATGATTTTCTGTCTACTTGTCGAGAAAACTGTTGACGTCGTGGAGAAGAGCAACACATCCCGTGTAAATCGATAAGGGCTACTCATCCACGTGTCAGTGCTTGCTGACCACATCAGACGTGCGGATCTGATAATCATGTTATCTTGAGTTGCCGAAAACTTCCGGCTTTCTCCCCCTTTTCCCGATATCGGTTAAAATTTTCTCGTTAAGGACACGTGCACGTGCCGAAAACGTGCCTAAACATGGGATTATGTGGGATTCGTAGAATTGAGATGCGGCGAAACAACACCATGACCGTCAGGAACAGCACGCATAATAGAGACTCGAATCCTTACTTTGCTCCATCAACATATTATTTTAATTCGTCATTATCTTGCAATTGATTCACACTGACATTCGTGTCTTACCATCTGACATCTATCACCAATCCACCTTGAATCCCAGCAGAAACAATGGCGAACAAGCTGCCCCAGTCCGCTCAGGAACTGCGCGGTCAAGTCAGTGAGGCCTACCAACTTGCAGGCCTGTACGCCTTCGCCATTGGCGAGTTCACATTGATAAAAGTCCTCATCGATTACAAAGTCTTTGATGCAATCCCAGAGGAGGGCGACATTTCTATCGCCGAGCTGGCAATCAAGGTCGGTGGAGAGCAGGAGATCCTCGATCGCTTCATCTTTCAACTCATCAACGCCGAAGTCCTCGCGGGCCCAGCAACTGGCCGTGTTGCACACACGTACAAGTCAAAAAAGTACATTTCGACCACCATTGAAGCTGGCCTCGTGTGCCATGTTTTCAACATGCTCTTACGACCACTGGCACAATTGCCGACCTACTTCAAACAGCATGGCTTCGCATCTCCCAAAAGCTCCAAGGTCACGCCCTTCGGTATGGCCTTAAATCACCCAGATTGGGACGTCTATCAAATCTTGGACGACGAACCATCGCTCTATAACCAGTTCAACGGCGTTCTGAAGAGTCTGGGCTCTATGTACTCCCTCCAGGGAACTTACGACTTTTCATGGATGGAGCCAAAACTTACCGGCGATCGCCTCGCTGTTATTGATATTGGTGGCAGCAGTGCCCTCGGAATCAAGGATATTCTCGACCACAACACTTTCATTCCCGCCCAGAGGTGTGCGTTATTGGATCTTCCTCAGGTGGTCGAGGCCACAAAAAACACGTGCCATGAGAGTCTCAAATCCATTCAATTTGTTCCCGGAAGCGTCTTTGATCCCTTTCCCAAGCATCTCCACGGCGCGTGCGTCTATCAGTTACGACGGATCCTGAACGACTTTACGGATGAGGACGTGCTGCGTGCTCTCCGCAATGTGCGATCAGCAGCAGCCCTTGATTCTCGGATTTTGATCATCGAGGAGATGATGACGGGAGAACGAAACCTCTTGACGGCTGGCATGGACGTTTTCCTGATGATGGTCGGTGGAAAGAAGCGTAATGCTGCTATGTTCAGTGATCTTGCTGTGCGCGCCGGTCTCCGCTTGACAGGCGAGTTCAAGCAAGTATCTGCGGCTTTTGATGACTATAGTGTTTTGGAGTTTTCGGTGATATAAAAGATGGTGCTTCTGGACTTAGAAGGTGGTATCTGGTGACTTCACGATGGCAATTTTATGCGATCATGATGACTTTAGTCACGTGCAGAACTTGAACAAAGTCGTGTTCGGGATGTCCGAGAAGAAGAAATTACCGATAGTGTGAAAATCTATAATAGGCATAGTAAATCACTTATTAAGATTATACTAATATGCTATATTATGTAACATAGTGGTTTATTGGTGAATAGATTATAGATTCGTAGAAGCAAATTAAGTGATTATATACTCTATATATTGTATAATTATATATCTTTATAATAGGCTATTTTTATATTTATAGATTTATTAAATCTTTTCTAATTAATTATAAATAATATATAAAACTTTCTATTAATTGAAGTTTGATTTTGCTTATTAAATAAAGGAGGAAATCTAAGAAACCTATTTCAATTAGGTATACAAAATATATTATAATAATTTATTTTATATATAAATATTATGATTTTTAATAACTGATTCAATTACTATTCTTATTTATAAAAAAACGATTAATTTTTTATATTATAAATGTTTTTATAATAAGTTCTAATTCTATTACTCTATATATATATATATAACTTTAATATTCTTCTTATACTACCAGGGGCCTGCGAGCCCCTAGACCCATTGCGTTAATAAGACGTAAATACAATTTTAGATAATAGTTGGATTGAAAGCTTGTAGGCGAAGTCGGTTTACTTCCTTTTAAATTAATAATAATAATAATTATATTTATAATTATAAAAACTTAAAAAAGAATATATATTAAAAGCTTACAAGTAAAATTAGTTTATTTAATATATTCTTTATAAAAAGAATCCAATTGCGATTTTAATTCAATTATGATTTCAATTCAATTATAATTTTGATTTAATTATGATTTCAGTTTTGGGATTATATATTATATATATTAAAGTGGATTATTTTCATATTAAATTATTAATTATGTTATTAATTTACAAAAGTTATATTATTAATATAATTTTTATTAATATTTAACTTCTTATATTCAATATAAATCTTTTCTAAATAATTATATAAATTATAATTGTATTTATATTACTTCAACTTCAATCCTTTATAAAAATCTTAGTTTTGAAACTAACAATATAAAAAATATATTATTTGAAAATCTTTAGCTTTTTATATATGATTATCACTTTTCCTTTTTTTTATTCAATTTATATTAATTTAAATAAATTAATTCAAAAGATTTTATTATTAATTCAATTACAATATTACAATATCACAATATTAAGAATATTATAAAAGATTTATGACCAATTAGATAACTAGGATTGCGATTCATTTTAAATTGATAATTTCCGAATCGAATTTTTCGTATATATATATACTTTCGGCCCTTGCGGGTAGTAAGAATATTAAGGAGGTAAATCTTCAATAATTAGATTTGATTTGTAAAATTGTGAGGGCGCACGTGCCTTTACGGCACGTGACCGGCTATACTAGCCACATTAGCTAGTCTGTTCGTATAAGTTGGAAGCTTCGCTTCCAACTTCCCTTTTAGATCTTTATCAATAACTACAATTACTACGTATTACCTTTCTTCAAGTACCAGGCCTTTACAAAAATAATAATCTTTTAATAAAGAGTATTAATCTTATATAATAACACTCTATATATTAATATATCAAATATCAGAAGTATAATTAAAATAACTCTAAACAGTATTTTTATTATTTTAGTCTCTATTTTTTTTAAAAAAAATATTGCTATTTCAATCTTTTCTTGTTTTTTTATAATTTCTTTTTGTCACGGAAATCACCGTCTTGTGCAACACTACGTGATTGAGCATAGCACTCTTTTGGAGTATTTATTCCTATAATTATAAAACGCTCTTTTATTTTATACATTAGTGAACCCTAATATCCCCTTAGGCGATTCCGTCGCTTGTTTAGGGTATATAAGGTAGGTGAGATTTTTATAATCATATCTCAAGTCAATCTAGTTTATTATTACTATATATACCTATTATATAATCAAAGTGACCAATCGATATATAACTATTCCTCCGTGATATTTTTTATTATAGAAAATGATTTTTTAATATAAATCTCTTTTTTCTTCAAAAAAATCAAGATTTTTTTTGAGAAAAACTGAAAAACTAAAAAAGTTGAAAAATTTTGAGTTTTTTCATTTAGAATTAAAATAGTAATATTCTATATTAGGATTAAAATAGTAATATTTTAAAAATCAAAATGGTCTGAAAAAGTGTTATTAGATCTTAAATTGTATTTTTAACATTTGATATATTAATATACAAAATGTTACTATATGGGGTTATTACTGTAAATACTACAACTTGTTTTATTAATATTTTAATTTTTAATTGAAAACTACTATTCTTATTATTCTGAAATATTATAATATTGATATCTTTTAGTTTCTGTAAATTAGATACAAATATGTAGATATATTTAAGTAAAAATAAAATAATTTTTCTTATAAATAAAAATAAAATAATTCTTATTATAAATTCGAATTATAATTCAATAATAAAAGAATTAAAAGCTATATAGATCAATTAGATAAGATCGATAAGATAATAAGTCAATCATCTTATTTTCTAGCCACCCCTGTTTTGGGCCACCCTTTTACACCAAAAATCGCTTTTTCAGCCTATCAATATCTCACTCAAAATTTAATATTATTATATAAAATTTAATGTAATAAATCTATATATCGATACTAGTAATATACTAGATTTTTAGATTTTTAGAATTTTTCTAAATTGAAAACTGAAGATTCAAAATATCGATTTTTCAATTTGTATATAAATCATATACAAATTCAAAATTCCAATTAAAACTCTAATAAAACTACAAAAAAAAATAAAAAAAATAAAAAAAATAAACTATTTAATTTTTTAATAGTTTTAAGCTTATATCTATATAAAAATTAAATAAAAATTAACAAAAATGTACAATTATAAATATAAATCTTTTACAGAAATTATTAATCCATATAATATCTAATATATCCTTGTATATATTTTTTTAATAAAAATTTCAATATATTTCTGAATCTATTTTATTAATTATAATCTAATAATACAATAAATTTTTTTAATTTACTTTTAGAAATTTTTATTAAAAAATAATAAAAGTTTTAAATGGAATTTTGAATTTATATATGATTTATATATAAATTGAAAAATCGATATTTTGAAACTTCAATTTTTCATTCAGAAAAACTACAAAATTCAGAAAATTTGTAATTGAGTTTAACACAATTCAAATTATATTTATATAAAATCTTATTAAATTATATTATATTTTTATAGAGATATTAATAAACCAAAAAAGCGATTTTTGATATAAAAGGGTAGCCTAAAACAGGGGTGGCCAGAAAGTAAGGTGGTTGACTCAGTTAATCACCTGATCGTCATTTCGAGAAAATAAAAGGAACAAGAGATTCTTTATTTAAAAGAATGACCGGATTAAGAAAGGGATTTCGAATAAAGAAAGCTGATTCTAAGCGAATAAGTATAAAAAGAGATCCAATCCCTCAAATTGTAAAATAAGAAAGTCAATCCATGTATAATTTTTCAATAAAATCACGTGTCACACTGCTTATATAGTCTTTTAGTCGTTTACCCGAGCTAGCTTCTATTATATACTACTAGCCTATAACCTACGATAAAAACATTAACTTTAATATTTTCTAGTCCTTTACTATATAAAATCTCGAAATTATAATTAACTACAATCTCTAACTATCTAACCTATCATCTATCGTGCGTGGGGAAAACGTGACCTATAGGGCACGTGACAAGAATATATAGTATTTATAAGTCCTTCTATAAACTGAAAATAGAGTCTGTTTATTCCTTTTCATTTTAATCCCTATATTATATGTTTTAGCTCAAGTATATCCTCGCACTTCGCTATCGCTATATAATAATTCACTTTCAATCACTAGGTCTAGCTATTAAATTGACTATAGTATATACGAAGGCTTTTCTTGTATAATTTCTACTATCTTCTACTTTTTTACACTATATAGGCTATATAGGCTAGAATAATTAGGTATAGATAGTGGAGAAGATAGGAGCTTAGGAGCAGCTCTATAACGAGTAAAAATCATATTTACAATTATCTGGAGTTATTATAGAAAATAATCTAGATTATAGTTTATATAAGTTTTCTATAGTGGGAGCATAGAAAGAGCACGCACAAGGTAGACCGAGTATTACTCTCAACGCTCATTTATCATTAATTGCATTTTGGGAATACTCACCGTAGGATTGCTTTTCACGTTCAAACTTCACATTCATCTCTACAGAAGTTCCTCCCCGGCTTCAGGAAACCTCTTTACGAGCTTTAGATCCAAACTCTGAAATAATATTTTCACTAGTTGCTTATCTCACTTTGAATCGACAGGGACTAAATCAAGAGTTCAATTAGCAGAAGGCAGAATCGATGCAGGAGAGCAACCTTGATTACGAGACAGCTCGAAAATCGACACCCTGTTTTCAATTCGTTCAAATATTCGAAGTGATCTACTTCCCTGCTTGTATTTCGAGTGGATTGATTGGGACTTAAAAAAAAAGGCAAAAACAGATGAAAACCCAGCAATCTCATGCAAAGGACTGAGACTAAACTGATCCATGGCGAACCCTATGTGGCATTTCCATCCCAAATTGGAAATAAATACTTCTCAAGCTTAAAGAGCTCCAATTTGAATCGAGCTTCGACAAATTGACAATGATCTACCTACGATTTCGAAACAGAAAAGAGACAGACCCTCAATTCGACATGCTTTCCAATCCTCCTCCTGCCATTTCTGATGAAGTATTGTTTTCTCTATCCCCGCTTTTTCTCTCCTCGCAACAATTCGGATATTCTCGGGTGACGGTAAGAAAAAGGTCCTAGCTAGGGCTAGAGCTCACCGACCTCCCCTGTGTAGGGTATTTGTCAGACTCGTGGAGCGGGATGGCGTAACTTCCTCGTTACGCAGGGAAAAAAGCGGCACGTTTTGATTCGTATTTGACAGCGCGTATACTGTAAGAAAGAGGCACGGATCCTACATAGCCTGCAATTGGGAAGTGTACAATGCACGGTCCAAGAAGAGACAAAAGAAACGAAATAACTGCGATGGGATTGTACCAATCACAAGAGTCAGCGCTAATTCAATGCCTTACCATATCTGGAATGCATGATGTTGCACTGCCAGAATTGTACTAACTACAAATGGAATACCCCACGCCAAGTCGTCTAATAAAGGAGGGGCTCGGACCCCCAATCCCATTCTATCCTCAATCTCCGAATTTCACATTGTTTGCAACTTTTTTTATATGCTTTCCTTTCTCGTGAACGACGAAAAGTTGATGATGGCTGCCAACTTTGACAATATAAATCTTATTCAGACAAGAGCAGGACCGGTGGAGGCCGAGGTTTTAGGCTCGGGTTCAATCCCGATTCTGATCTTGCACGGCAGCCCAGGAGGTATCGATGCGGCCCGGACCATGTGTCAATTCCTCGACAAGGACCTATTCAGAAGTATCTGCCTCTCCCGCCCGGGATATCTCAAAACCCCTCTCCACCCCTCCCCGGCTCACCGTTCCATCACGGCCGAAACCGATCTCTTGGCAGCCTTACTCGATGCATTAAAAATCTCACGCGTCGGTATTCTGGCATGGTCGGGGGGAGGTCCATCAGCTTACCTTTTCGCGTCTCGATATCCACATCGTGTATCAGCTATCATAGCGATCGCGGCCGTGAGCTCATCGTGGATCGCCCCCAAAGCTCATATCAGCGAACGTTTCATGTTCGGTACGAAACTCGGGGAGTCGATTATCAAAGCCATGGCTGCGCGTAAGCCCGCGCACATCGTGGAGACTGCGCTTATGGGAGAAGGTTCTCTCCGCGGTGAAGAACTTCACAACCTCGCCGAGCAGGTGATGGCTGACCCCGCGCAGCGTCAGGCCGTATTAGATATAGCGGGGACCGTCAACATCAGTGGAGCCGGAGGACGGAAGGAAGGATGGCTGAATGATGTGGAAAACTATGCGGCGATTAAAAGCTTGGGATTGGAACATGTTCATTGTCCGGTTCTACTGGTTCATGGAGATGCTGATACGGACGCCCTTCCAATATTCAGTGAAGCTGCTCATGCACGATTACCTCTTAGCTCTCTTATCATAATGCCAAGAGGTACACATCTCGCATTCTATGCCCACCCGCAAGCACGCGATGTTCAGGAGACGGCCAAGAAATGGTTCTTGGACCATGTACCACGTTTGTAGTCATGCTAAGGCCAAACATGACCAAGACCAAAAAGCTAAAGGTAGTCAAAACAAGGGAGGATATATCAAGTAATCGACTAACGGGGTGAGATCTTGGCGAAGAACGCTCAAGCATTCTTGGCACTCGGGTCGAGAAAGGAACTTGACCACGATCGTGAGGGAATTGATATTGATGACAGCTGGAGAGGAAAGGAAACAGCAACTGGCAGTGGTACTTTAGTTTACAAGACACGTGTTTTCCAGACCTCACTCGTGGAAGCTTATTTGTCAAAATCTGTCCTGTATCCTGAAACGTGAAGATCGTTTGAACCACGTTTTTGAGGTGATCTTGGCATTCTGTAGAAAGACACCTTATTTCACCTAGAGGTCAGGAAAGGAGTGAACGAATGATATTCGTGGAACACTCACTCATTTGTCGTACAAATTGCCGGTCCTCGGCCTTCAGCCTGGTCGCCTCAGCTACTACCCACTTACATACATGCCTTCGGCCTTCAATACCATTTGCTTCTCGGAGCAATTTCCACCACATTTCATTTGCAAATTTTGGCGATATTGTCGTACATATGTCCTTCAAAAGGTAATACGCGATTGTGGAGTGTCGTATTGGAATTTAAGTTTGTTGGTACAGTCGTCTTACTGCCCGCAAAGTTGTGTCACGATAGCTTGTGGTCACTTTTGGTATCACCTAGAACCTATAGGACTACTATCCTGCGATAGTATATTAGCTCTGTAAGGCTTGCTTTCATTTTCTAGGCTAACCAACTAGTCTTAGAGAGAGGATGCGGTCAAAATTCATGAGAATATGCTAGTAACTAGTGCCTTAATTATGCGCGGGTCTTAGAATTGAGGGGCTGTAAAACTGTGGTTAAAGACAGATATGATGTCTAGTAAAAGCTATAAAAAGCATTACTAATGAACCATCTTCCTTTCCTGTCTTTTCATCCGACCTTCCTTGTATTCATTAAGAGCGATAACCTTAAGTATATGCTCTAATATTCTCTCAATCTAGGCTTGAACCTTCTCCTGTTCAAGGTCTTTACAACATTGAATTCATGCCTTTTGAAGCTTCTCTTTAGAAGAAATAGGTTCTTTTAGTGTCTTTTCTCTCTTAATAAAAAACCAACAAGGCTCAATCATATCAAGTTAAAGAGAGTTAGTAGGCCATATTAATCTCTCTACACTCTCTGCAACATAGACTAAAGCCTGGTATTCATGAGAATGAGCTGTAGTACCATCCTTTTGTACAATAGTATTAGGTCTTTTCTCTGAATACATTTTTGCAAAATGTATCAGTAGAGGCTTTAAGTTTTTCATCTCATACCTATACCTACCTATAACTCCCTCATTTGGTTTCCTAATAAAGCCTCCCATTCCAGGATTAGTGTTTACAAATTCAGGCTCAGTTTCAAATCGGTTGCGTGTTTCCATTCCAGCTACACCAACTTCAGACTTCTCACATTAGAAGATCCTACTCATATTCTCTCTATTCCTTTGCTCTGAATCCCTGATATAAGCTACTTTTTCAGCCGCCGTATGTTCCTTCTAGATATGATATGATCCCTTTTAATGATAGCTGAAACAACTCCACCACATAAACTCCTGAAAACCCTTCTACCTTCTAGTAACATCGTGGGGATAGTAGATTTCTGTTGAAAGCCTCCAAGTCTGTCTTTCCCTCTTACATTCCCCATTTGAACACAAGTTTTATCAGTCCAAATGACATTGTACCAATCTTCCAAAGTCCAATTTTCATGGGTAAGGCGTCACTCTAGCCACTTTTTCTTATTCATTGAGTCCTGGCTTCATTAAGAATGCGGTACAAAGTACTTGAACTGATATTCTTATAGCCCGGCAAGAGCTTGAATGCTTTAGTGATCCTCCAAGATACCCATTCTCTTGTGCTTACCTTCCTAGTCAAAATAGCAAGCACTTTTTGCCTAACCTTCTCAGAGGTTTTTAGCTTCCCAGGATGTCTTGTATCCTGAACATACTCAATTACAGCAATGTCACTGACGTCAGAATCCCAGCATCTCTTCCTTACTTTACAGTACTAGGGCACAGCTGTTCGTCGGCCGAATTTTACCCAGAAGTTTACTAACACTATTTCCTCATTCAATTCTGATTGTTAATTCGATTTGGTAATATTTTGCTTTAAAATTTAAATATTATTCTAATCTATATATAGATAAAACAATAATAAAACCTTATATTATTATTCCAAATCAATTTCTTAATATTTAATATAATATTAATACAATTATTTATTAAATATGAAAGTTGAATCAAAAGTTCTATAAATAATACATATATTTTTTAGAATTATATTATATTTTATTTAATAAACTTTGTATTAATTTATTTAATTTTGATTAAAATTTGAAATACATAAAGTAATATACTTTTAAGATTTTAATTGATTATATAATTTATATAAAAAAGTTGAAATAAATCAAAAATATTAAAAACAATGAAATTTATTATTAAAATAAGTGAAAATCAAGAACTTTTATTTATATTAATTGAAATTTATAAATTAATATTTCTTTCTAGTTTGAAATAATACGGTTTATATTTTTGAGTATTTTATTATAATATAAATATATATTTGAAAATTCTAATTAATTTTAATGATTTTGAATATTTCCTTATTATTATTATAAATAGAGCAAAATACTTGTTTTTGATATGATTTTAGAAGCCAACGAATAGTTGTACATGGTTATTGTAATAATTAATGAATATATATGCTTCACTGAAATAAAAGTAAAGATGTGTATATTTTCTGGTCACATACTAACTGCAAAAAGGGTGACAGCTTGAACTCTAGCCCAACAGAATGCTTAGACCGAGGTGGCCCGGGTGATTTTTTCTGAGGCCTTATGAACCAAGAATTAGATTCAGAATGTGCTTGTTGTAACTGAGGAGGTAGTACGGAAAGCTGCTCAGATTGTATTTCAGAGACTGATCGATTTGAAATAGTAGAAGTGTTACGGGAGCTGCTTCTAGGGTCATGTGGAAGTGATTAAAGATCTTTCGAGGTGGTTTGGTTAAATTTCAAGTAGGAGTTCAACAAGGTTGTAATTGGTTGTAGTTTTTGTAATTATACTAATGGAACTAATAATTGTCTTGAGTACGAAGCTTTAGGGCCCGTTCGGATCGATTTTTTAGGCAATGTGGAACTATATTTGTTAGCAATATAGATCTAAATAAACATTTACCAAATGCAAACATTCTTTGATAATTTATATTAATATCAAAATTAAAAAAAAGTGATTTGCTGAATACTTATACTGAACTATAAAAAGCTACAAAATATATATTTACAAATTTTGAAAATTTATATAATAATCTTACTAAACCTTATCAAATCTATAATACAACTTTTAGTAACATTTAATAATATTTGTTATTTTGTATTTTATAGTTTTACAAAATTTAGGTTAAATTATTAATCAATAAATTATTTTGTTAACAAATTAAAAAACAATCTGAAGAGGCTCTTATATTACAAAGGAATACATTATTTTATAAAGACTTTCGCTCTGAAGTGCATCGATAAGTCCACTAATAAGTTAATTGATAAATCGATTAGCTTTTAGTTATACGATATTTGTTTTGTTTTGAAGCTATTTTTTGTAATATTATTAATTTTAGTAACCCTTTTTGTTTATTATATTTTTTTTCTTTCAGGATTTAAGGCCCGTTCGGATCGAATTTTTAGACGATAGAGAGTTATATTGATAATAAAATTGAAAAAAAGTGATTTGCTGAATACTTATATTGAGCTACAAAAAGCTACAAAATATGAATTTACAAATTGTGAAAATTTGTATAATAGTTGTAACAATTGTATTATTTAGAATATTAAGGTGAAGAGCTAGAAGAGTTCTTTAAAAGGAAATAGTAATATATAGGATTATTATAAAAGAGTAGAAGGTGATAATAGTCATATAAGAAAGCCTTCGCATATACCAAGTATAAAGCAAATGGCTATATATAATAAAATAGAGTGAATCATTATATTATAATAGCGAAATAAAGGAGGCAATATAAGATGGTTATTCAAATCTTCAGAAAATAATTTTGAAAGATAGAAAAATCGACAATATTTTTAGGTTTACAAAAAGTGAAGCTACAAATACTAAATGTTGGCAGCACGTAACCTTGAAGTCATATGTTTTCACTCTCACATTATGAATTATATAAGGATTTAAATAATCTTTTCTTTTTGAAAAACTTACTCTTAAATATATTAATAATATTCTAAATACAATTCTTTAATTTAATTATATTATTATTTGTATTCTTTATTATTAATAATATCTAATTTATAATTTTAATAATAATTTTAATATTATTTATAATATGATTTGTAATATTATTAATTGTTTTATAAAAATATATATTTTATAGTTTTATTATTTTTGTGAAAAAGGCTTTGAAAATTGTTAAAAGATAAAATGAATAAAAAAGAGGAGATTCATTTGAAATATATTTTTTATTAATAATATTAATAAAATAATAGAAGTGCTAATAGAATACAGATTAATTTAATAGATCAATTAAATAAACTGCTTTATTATAATATCTGTCACGGGACCACCTCTGGGAGCATTCAGAAGCTTTACCGCTGAGCTAGAAAGGCTCAAAAGACTAGGAGATAGAACTTCCAGTTCTATCTTGCTCTCGCATATATAGCAGAACAGGACAAACAGGAAGGGCTAGTGTCACCTCGTGACAATATCGATTATATAAATATTTTAATATTTTAAATTGATTAGTTTTTATAATTTGTATATTAGATTCAGAATCTTTGAATCTATTATTAATAAAACAAGAAAACTCTAAATAATATAATAATAAAACATTAGCTTATTAGTAAATAAAATCTATAAAAACAAAGCTAAAGAAAGATTTTTATTGAAGATTATATAAATAATTGTATTGAAAAAGTAGATATAAAAGGCAACAGGTGTCAGGGAGCGATCACCTGATTAGGTATATATAGTAGATCCACTATTCTAGAAGCATTTAGAATACGCTACGCTTTTGTGAGTTAGTAAGAAAGTGGATCACTCCTAACAATAGGTATTCAATAAATAAATTAATAACAAAAAACTTTATAAAAATAATTAAGAATTTAAAAATTTATATAATCTTAATACAATATAGTAATTATATTATTTAGAATATAAAAATAAAAAGCTAAAAGAGCTTTTCGAAAGGAAATAGTGATATATAGAATTGTAGATTATATAAGGACCTAAACAATCCACTAATATAATAGGATTCGTTATAATAGTCTTATTAAACATTATAAAATCTATAATACAATTTCTATTAATGGTTGATAATATTTAATAATATTTAATATTTTACATTTTGTAGATCTATAAATTTTACGCTAAATTATTAGTTACCAAATTATTTTATCAACAAATCAAAAAAACGATTCGAACGGGCCCTTAATATTCTAGGGCTTATATTCTGTAATTTATAGTTTCCTATGATTAATGTTCTTTATAGGTTTGAGGTGTTTTGATTATCTAATACATTTTTAATGTTTTGTAATTGAATCTGTGATACCTATATTACTAACAATTTATTATCATTATTATTCTCCTTCTTCTTTATCTTCCTCTTCATTTTGTGTAAGTCGAAGACTATAGTAGGACGGCTGAGCCAGAAAGCTCAACAGGTCTAGAAGTAGGTCTATGGGGATAGCCAATGTATTCCGGGGGACATTTTGAGTCTAGCTCAGGCAGGCTATTCTTCCTGCTGTGATAAACAAAATAGTGTTTCCATTTCCAGTCTCCTCCTTTGCCTTCATATAATTTTTAATTTCGTCTCCTCTTATAATGAATAAGCTGGGGTATAAACAGGTGAATAATTTTATATTTTAGCCGGAAAAGCGTTACATGTGCGGTGAGGTGGGGCCAGAACTTTTACATGCCCACTCCTTCCTCAGTATCCTTCCCCTCTTTCTAACCCAAAACTTGGGCCGCAGTCCGAGAACGTCATTGGGCCTGCTTTTGCAGAGAAGTTCTCTCGCCCGCTCACACTACAAGCTAGAGGGCTGGTTTGAATAGCGTGACGTCCCCTCTGAATTCCCTCGGCTTCTTATGTGTAGCTCTCCCTTACCGGCCTTTCTCATCGATCCTTTCCTCCGGTCGGGGGTATAATATATTGTTCGACGGTATGAGTCGTAAGCATTTGAACTCCCTGGAAAAGAATCCTTCGTTGTTTGTGTGCCTGGTACGTATCGACATTGAATTTGATGTCCCCAGGAGCCATAACCCGCCTTACTCCCGTCCATACTTTTACACGACCCATTTCTCCTATGTAGGGTAACATATATTTGATCGTGTTACAATATGCGAAGGGAGGTCGAAAGTAGAGGGATCACATTCGTGGAAACTCTGCATCGGTATCCCAGAGGGTTCCGGTGGATCCTACGTGCAAGGCATCGGTTCCAATAAACACTAGGTTAAGGCAAAAGAATGAAGTGCAAAACAAGGGACGGTGTTGGATTCAGTAAAAGCTTCTCCACTAAGTGTGTTTTACCCCTCTTTAGGCATATGCTGAAAACTACGGCCTAGGACCCCATTTTACGTTGCATTTCAGAGACTAGCCCCTGTTAAAACCCACATTTATAAGTGGACAAAGACCCTTGGCTAGTTCTCATGACTTTTGACCGCATCCTCCGTACCAGTAACTACGTTTACGGCGGTCAGAGTCCCCCATCGTAATAGCATTAAATCAGGCTATCTACTGTTCTATAATAAGGCGTAGCTGAAAGAGCTACAACAGGATCAACTAGTTTACAGAATATATAGCTTTGTGGGGGCCCCACACAAGCTGGACAATGCCAAGCCTTCACTAGCCTGCCACGAGGCTCACAGTCCCGTGAGAAGCTATGCTAATAATGTCACAATTTAATCTTCATAGGCAAAATAATTGTTTTGACGAGAAAAACGTGACATTTCTAGCATATCTGGTCCGAAGTGGACGGACTGGATAATTTTGATTTTTCTTTGAACGGACTACTGAAGATTGTCTCCGACTATTGGGCATACTGGATATACAGGCTACACACAATTTGACCATGCCCCTCATCCCGAAGAGACTTTAAACAGCTTTAATAGTAGGATTGTAGGAAGCATAGTATGCTGTGATGATGGGGGTTTGGCTAGTTATCGAGAGGTCAATCAGGGTGAAATCTGTGATTAACACCGAAGGGTAGTATATAAAATACTAGAAATTATAACATAGTTTATTACTAAGCGGATTATATCACTAAATAGATCAATTCAAAATACATCAAAATTGGTTATTTTTAAAAAATTTAAGAATTTAAAAAAATAATAAAAATCTAATTTTTGTTTAGATATTCCTATTATATTCGGTAAAAAAATAGAACTTATAACGATTTTTCTTATAAAAAAAACCCCTTTTATAAGAACTAGTATAATGATTTGAATTTCATATAAGTAATTAGATTTTTATAACATTTATATAATTTAATTTTATAGTTTTGGTTTTTAACAAAGTCTATCAATAAATAAAGAAAGTATATAATTATATATAGATAAATTTTATATATAAAATAATGATCCATTCAGTAGTGCAGTCTACTAGGTGTTAAATTATATTAACTACTAGATTGATTATAATATATACAAAGGCTTTTCTTGTATAATCTCTACTATATTTTGTTCTTTTATATTATATATAAACAAATTTTGTATGTAAATTAAGTAGTCATTTAGTGATATAATCTATTCGGTGAAAAACCACGTTATTCTTAATTCATACATTGCTTATCTGTAAAAGCAGCGATATCAATGAACCTATATGAGGTAAGTGGATACTAGTAGTGGACAAGGGGTTTGTTAACACGTTTTGCATCCTAGTGTATATTAGATTAAGGAATAATCGACGCACTCAAGTGGAACATTGAAGAGTATATTTCCCTAATCCACGACGGTTCCAGGTTATTCAGAGTGTATACTTGTATTCCAGGTTAAAAATTGTTGTCATCCACTTAAACCTAATCAAGTATTAAATACGCGATTTCTAAAAGACTATTGGCTAGATGCCCTTGCCTTTGTGGAAACCATCAAAAACAAACTTACGATCTTTACCTCAGACTACCAAATACCCTGAATAGGTCCATAATTATCTTACTTCTGATCGAATCCTTCGTACCAACTAGTGCTTATACCTAGTTCTATATATATCTAATACAAGTTTTCCCTTTTGATCGTGCACGTACTTCTTAATCTGATAAGCCTTCGCCTACTTTAGTGTTTTCTTGGTATTGCTTAATGATCCAATTGACTTCTTGGCTCCCTTTTAGCATGAACGACTCCGATTTTATGGACGGTTATAGAGAACTTCAAACTCAGCCTGAGAACCAACAAGATCAACAACGCGAAAAGTACCCATCCAGACATGACCGACAGGTCTCCCAAGATAGCGGAATCGAAAGCCAAGCAACGTCTGCTACTTCCATGTCCATAAGGTTATCATGCAACCGCTGCCGTCTTCAGAAGCTGAAATGCACAACACCAGCCGGTTCCAGTATATGTGAACGATGTACCCGGGCCAAGGTAGCATGTCTTTTCGGCCGTCGAACATACTCGAAATGCAAAAAGCAAAACAGTAATGACTCCGGCCCTTCAACCCGATCAGCACGGAGTCGGACACCAGGAACAGCCAGCCAGAGCCAAAACTGCTCTGTCCCGGAAGATGCAGGTGCTGCACCGGGACTTACCTCCGAAACCACATGTGCGACCACCTCGAGCACATCAACACATTCCTCGTACCCATCCCCTTTCCCAGACTGGACCCTCGACCCTCCGATCCCCGAATCCACGATCTTAGATGATCTGACTTTCACCCACTATGATTTCGGAGATGATCACGCTTTCGATCAAACCCCCGAGTGCTTCGACCGGTTGCAAAACAATCATCCGAAAGCAGCAGGAGAAGAAGATTATCTCCTCCGTGCGGCAGCCAATATCCCCCCACCGCTTGGGATGACAAATCTATTATCTCATCCTGATGGAACAAAAATTCAATCTATCCCAATAGTAACCACACCAAGCACGTTCTTCACACCATCATCATCCCCCTCTTCTTTTTCCCCAACAAGTCTCGAGCTCACAACCCTCGTCTACCAAATCCAGAGCCAGCTCCGAGAACTCTCCGAACACACCCTCCACCACTCCCTCGAAAACCGCACCAACCTCGACGATTCCATCAGTAATATCCTCACCCTCTCTCAGAAGTTCGGTTTCATGGCTGCCCAAATCCTCCACACCACTAATCTAGCCACAGACAGTACCCGCGGAGGAAGCAGCACACCCTCTCCATCCGAAATCGGTACCACAGCCGATACTCCCACAATCCTCCTTGTCGTCGCAGGCTACATGCACATCATGCAAGTCTGCGCTCTAGTTCTGGATCATTTCAAGACCTATCTTCAATCCATACCGGGTCCAAACAATTCCCTCTCTTCCCCTCTCGCACTTTCTTTGAATCTTTCGACGCTGCCGGAGAATGAACCGGCATTGCAGAGAAATGAGTTATTGAGTGCGAATGCGGTGCATTACTTGTATCAGATTAATACGGCCGTGAGAATGGTACAGGATTCTTTGCGGGATATTGAACGGCATTTGGGGAGGGGAGGGGTGTTGGTCAAGGATTTGGCAGTGGGGTTTTTGAGGAGTTCGTGGGTGGGGAAGAGAGATAAGGAGGTTGAGGATTTAGCTCGGGGAATTCGGGAGTTGATTAGGGAGAAGTTACAATTTTGAGGGCTGGGGTCGAGAGGATAGGGTTGTAGAATATAATGAAATTGGAAAAGTTTCATGTTACCTTTTCTTTTTTTTAGAGAGCGTGGGAAATGTAGGTTATAACATAAAGAAATAGAAGGCTTAATCTATAAGCAATTTTTTTTCAGCTTTGACCGTGAGGTTTAATTATGAGTTTCTTAGGGTGAAATGAATTTGTATAATTAGTTAAATGTATAGTGTCTTTCTAGGACAGAAATTAACAAAAATCAACTTTTTAGTATATATTACTTCCTTTTAATATAAGTTGTTAGTTTTAGATACAGATAATATATATTATACTATCGAAAAATTGCGCAATTATAGAATTGTGATACTATTTTTAGAATTTCTAAAAAAAGTTATTATATAACTATACAATTCTACGATTTTGCGATTATACGATTTGTAATTATACGATTGTGCGATTATATAATTAAAATTAGTCATCTATATTGCAAAAGAGTAGAAGGTGATAAAGGTCTTGTAAGAAAAGCCTTTATATATATTATAATCAATCTAATAGCTATATATAATAAATAAAGGTGAATTACTATATAGTAGTAGTGAGGTGTAATGATGTATTTGGAGTATAAACTATATTTTTTACGTAAGAGGTCAAAATAATAGGAATAGAATCAGTAATGTTTTTAATCTATAAGAGGAGAAACTATAAATACTAAATAACTATATTATATAACCTTAGGTTACACTTTTTCGCCTATAATATCTAGAATTAGCAATTTGTATTAAGAAACTAGCAATCTGTATTAGAAAGTTGTTTTTTATCACTTTTTGCCTCAAAAGGAAATTATAGACTACGAATGAATGAAATGTTTTTACATATACAGTACAGCAAGTAAAAGAAGTAAACATCCTGTGGCATCCGGTGGGATCTTGCTTATAAGCGACATGCTTTCCTGTTTTACGTATGTTTACGTTTACACGACTAGGAAGAAGCTCTGTGGAAGTGTTGAGTGAATTAAAAATAATTGAAAGTTCAGTTTCAAGAGAAATTGCCACTACGAAAATCCACTATTGAATAGAAAGACTGTATGATTTTATCACCTGAGCTCATCAATAGACCCATTTTGGTGCATTGTGGCATCTGCAACGTAATGAAAATGTTGTTGAAGTTGTTACCTTTGACGATAAACTTTTTGCTTCTTTTGACTAAAATTTATGAGTAAAATAAATCTTTTCCAGTAATATGAGTTTCAGTTCGAGACTAGTATGTTTAAAAAAAAAGTAGAATTTGGCTTTACAGGTGTTAGTAAGTGAAGAGGTTTGAAGTCGTGAGTTAACTTATTCCTTTTCTAAATTGGTTTTCCTTTCTTCGTTTTACACACTCAAATATAAACACACAGACGTCAATCTATTGGCCACAGAATATTTATCCATGTCACTATCGAACACAACCCCACATTCCAACTGCATTATATATCGATCAATCACCTCATCTTCTTCAACACCTCACGATCCACTATCCCATCTTTAACAGGCAGCTCCTCCAAAACTACAACATCACACCTCCCCTCAACCCCTTGTGTCTTTAACACATCCAAAACCGCCTGTGGGAGATTCCCTCCCGCTTTTACTTGAATCTTCTTCCCCTTCAACGGCTCATTGGCGAACCACTCCCATTTCCTCCCCACATGATCAACCGGGAATCTAAACTGCTTCCCTAAAGCACTATTCCGATAAAAAATAGCATCCAAGCCTCCCTTTTGGGAAAACTGTCTCGCACAACTTGACTTAACCTCGAAACCAGTTTCCTCCGCGATAAGGTCAAGATCAAGTGCTGAAAGTGAAGGAATTTTCTGACTATTTATACGGACATTGGAAAGCCAATCTGGTTTCTCATCAGATATTTGAAGGGAAGAGAGAACTTCGCGTTCAAAGATAGTTTTGCTGTAAGGAATATTACTTATCGCAACAACATCATCGGAAGTAGTACTAAGAAGCGAACAAAGGGATTCTCGATTCAGGTTCTGTAGAGAGAAATCGATCCAGTCTTGTGACTGTATCATAGATACCTGAGAATGGGAATCTTTGACATGAATCACAGCCGAATATCGATATTGCACCAACTCATTACTAGCCTTCATATGTTTCGGCAAAATCTCCACGGACGCAATCTTCCCAGGTAGGCGCTCCACAAGACTGGTAAAGAAAGCTGGATCGACGAGGAATTCAGAATGTGGTTGTCCAAGTTCTTTCCTCAGATCTTCTTTACTGATAGTCTCACCAAACTGGGAAAGGGCTTTCGAGATACAAAATTCGGGTTCGAGAGCAAAGGAACGCATGTCCCCAAAAAAGATCGTGGATACGGTTTTGAGATCTAGAAGTCCTTGAATAACATTCACAAGGTAATTGGAGCTGGGGAAATATTGAGCCACCGAGTTGATGATTGCCAAAGTAGGAGTAGCTTCTTTCAAGAGGTGGAAATCAAGAGCCGTGCCCTGATATAAATGTAATTTCCCTTCCAAGGAAGGGACACTACGTGCCGTAGCAGCCACGAAATCAATCGCGTTTGGAGAGGGATCTAATCCATGATAGAAACGTAAATTCGGGATTAGATTGAAGAGAATCATGCCCGAACCGGTTCCCAGCTCCACAACATCGAGAGAATGGTCTTCGCCGTGGGTCGTTAGGATTTGATGAATAGTGTCGTCGAGCCATTCGTTCATTTCCGCGATATCGAGGGGAACGCTGTTGTATTGACACACCCAGCCTGTAAAGTCACGACCAATGGTTGAACCAGGCTTGTTTTTAATGGTTGCGTACATTCCTTTGTCGAACATGGTGCGCCAGAGCTTCACTTGCCGATTTTCGGCTTTGGGGTCGACGAGGGGCTTTAACGTGATAAAAGCTTTGATAGCCCCATCATCTTGTTCGATAATAATGGCGTCCTTGATGAGAGCATTTTTGCTTAGATCTTTCTCGATTTGAGAGAGATTGAGCGTTGATTCTACCTATTTTGCTGTAAATTCATGTCTTGGCCAGGATCCTTCGATTTTTATCACTCACCATATTGATTGACTAATTCTGTGACCTTCTTTGTATCGATTAATCTTATGGAAGATTGAATAATGGATGTCTTAATAATAACACCTTGCCGTACAGTTCATGTTTTGAGGATGGGTCTTGGGATGTCAATTTTCGGAAATTTTCGGAGACTTGTACGTAAGACTCAATACAACAGGCTACCAACACTCGCCACAGACTCTATACCAACTTCCTACATATATCACATCTCGATCCAAAACCTACTCATAAAAAATTAAATAGAACCCCTTCTTCAGAAAAAGCCATCTATCCAAAATGGCAGGCACACAAAAAGCCCTAGTCGGCGGCTCAGACAACGATATCGTTCTCTCCAACTTAGCACCTCTCCCCCCTCCCTTAGAAGATAACCGAATTGGTGTCGCCATCAAAGCCATATCCCTAAATCCCGTCGACACCAAAATGGTCGGTGGCTACCTCACCCCAGGCGCTATTTCTGGTTGCGACTTCGCCGGCGTCGTGACCGGCGTTGGCGGCCCCACGGCTCAGAAACGCGGTCTCAAAATCGGTGATCGCGTCGCCGGCGTAGTCATGGGTATGAATCCTCTCCGACCAAACATCGGAGCCTTCGCCGAACATACATCCGTGTATTGCAACACCTGCTTGAAGATCCCCGATGATTGGACATTTGCTCAAGCTGCGTCGGGGGTCGGAGGTGTGGCGTGGTGTACAGTCCCCTGGGCACTGTTTCATCATTTGGCTCTACCACCTGGACCCGAATTAGAGCCGTTGAATAGCGAATTTGTCCGCCCCTCCGAAATTTTGGGACCGAAGATAAAGATTACATCAAGTTATGATGGGACCGAGAAATCTCCAACCACCGTCTTGGTGAATGGTGGTGCGAGCTTCACCGGAACGTGTGCAGTACAACTCCTCAAATTGGCGGGTTTTACCGTTGTGGCGACGTGTTCGCCGAAAAGTTTTGAGATGGTGAAGTCTTATGGTGCTGATGCCGTGTTTGATTATTCTTCACCGACATGTGCAGCGGAGATTAACGCCCATACACGCAATGGGCTGCGTTTTGTTTTAGACTGTATCACCACCGCCGATACCACGAGGTTGTGCTATGCAGCCATTGGACGAGCTGGTGGTCGTTATGTCGCTTTGGACCCGTATAGTGTTGCAGTGGCTGGATCTCGTGCAGTTGTACATGCCGACTGGGTGTTTGGGATGGATTTGTTGGGTGAGGAGGTCTTATGGCCGAAGCCTCATGGGAGGGAGAGAGACGCAGTTGCGCATAGCTTCGGGGTGCAGTGGAATAAGACTTTGCAGAAACTACTTGATCGTGACTTGATCCGGCCACATCCACAGCTGGTGAGAGAGACAGGTTTGGAAGGTGCGTTGGAAGGTATTCAGGAGATTCGTTCCACGAAGGGGTTGTCTCATAAGCTGGTGTATACTCTTTGATTAGATGAACAGGAGCCGGAATTATTTTTATACCTTGCCAGTAAAAACCGATATTGTATATTCTAAAGTAAGATCTTTTTGAAGGTGAATGCTCCCCTCCCTCCATCGCAGAATCGACTTGGTCCACAGACATCATAAATTATTCAAATTGAATCTACGATACTAACATGTGTCAAAGTTTACCCAAGCCAATGGTTTTGAAATCGAGAATCACATGCTGAGATCGTAGCACATCATTCAGAAACATTAACGTTCTAAAAAATTGGTTTGATTACTATAACATTAACATGCACCTTTCCCCAACGCTTTCCCAAAAACCAAAACGCTGTGCACATTATTTCTGCCGCGGAGACACCACTTCCATATGAGTGTGCCCTCCATCCACCCTCACCACAGCAGCCACACACTCCTTCGCAGCAGAAGCAATAAGATTTGAATCCTGCTGGCACAGCATAAACCTCACGCCCAAATCGTTAATTGCCCAGCTCTGGAGTGAAGGATTATTATAGATCCCCGCCAAACCCATCACTTTCCCATGACGCCGACACGCCTGACTGACATCTATCAAAGCAGATCGGAAATAATCACTGTCAAAGTTACCAGGGATGCCCATATCAGTTGACAAGTCTAGACAACCAACGAGCAACGTATCGACACCTTCCACGGCGGCGATGGAATCGAGGTTTTTGAGGCTGCTTAAAGCTTCGATCATCACTAATACCGAAGAGCCTTTCGCATTGCAGGTTTCCACTAGAATAGGGAGTGGTGTTTGTCGCATCCCAAGGACGGGTTGTTGACCCCACATTGAACGTTTGCCCCATGGTGGGAATTTACATTGCTGGACGGCTGCGTATGCATCTTCTCTCGTAACTATGTGCGGGAAGATAACTCCCATTGCACCACCGTCCAGAACTTGCTGGACATAACCAGAACCGCACTGCCAAGGCAGACGAACCAAAGGCATTATACCCGTCAGAGTAGCAGTGTAGGAGATGGCGCTTGCTTCAGCGAGGGAGAGGGAAGAATGTTCCAGGTCGATGAAGAGACAATCAAACCCGGCATTGCGGGCTAATGCTACAATCAAGGGGTTTGTTACCATGCGAACACCCAGAGCCTGGAAATTAATATTGTTAGTTATAGTCTTATAGCAGTAGTAAAGTACCGAATACCTTGCACAGCCGTCCATCGAAAGCCTTGGTCGTCAAAATATTGTCAATCACCAACGAAGATTCAGAATATCGGTCCGTTATTGGCCCATTCCCGTTCTCAACAATAGGAATGATCTGGCTTTGCGGACGAGTAGGCGCCATTTGAGTTTTGTGGTTTGGTGATTTGCGTAATGCCCGCAAGCGAAAGTGACAAATCTGAGTAATGGGGGGGATGTCCTGGACAACGGGAATAGGACCAAAAATAAGACATGCCGCAACGCGATGTTGTGCGATGGCGAGATTATAAATGTCAGCATTAAGTTCTTTTTACGAATCGTGATTTCCGATGGAGTGAGTCTCCAAAGTTCGCAGAGCACCGGATATTTTCGGACACCACGTGCTTCTCCACTTGCATGTAAGCAATGTCCCTAGTTAGCAATTAACGGCTACGCGCCGCATGATCCATGCTTTAGAGTTTCATCCTCTTCTCCGATTCGGACCATTCATAGAAGTCTACTCAAGTCAACACTACCCAGATCACCCCTCTGCAAGCGTCTTAAAAGCTCAATAAGCTTGGATACCATTTCAACTTCTCTCTAGCTGAGCCACGTTATCTTAGAATCAACTTCTACTTGCCAACAGCGAGAAAGCATCCAGCCAGGCTTAAACACCATACCTACTCTCCATTAATTGATCAACCTATAGTCGCTGGTACTCCACATACCTGTACATATTATTCTATTTGATACCCAGGCTATACCCATCAACAGACTGTAGCTTCAAAAACCACACAATCAACCTTCAATATCGCAATCATAATGGCAGTCCAAGATCAAGAGCCAATTGCCATCATCGGCATGGCATGTCGTTTTCCAGGCGGCTCCAACTCCCCCTCCAAACTCTGGGATCTGATCAAATCCCCACGCAACCTCTCCAAGCGAGTCCCAGACGAACGTTTTAACTCTGAAGCCTTCTTCCACACCAATGGCTCTTACCACGGTGCCACGGACTCGCGAGAAGCTTATTTTTTAGAAGAAGATGTGGCACTATTCGATAATGCGTTTTTCAATATCCAGCCGGGTGAAGCGGAAGCTGTTGATCCGCAACAACGTCTACTGATGGAAACAGTTTATGATTCACTGTACATTGATTTTACCACCGTGTTTTGGTAATTGGAGTATCACTACTGACTTTTGATCTTTTTAGGTGTGCTGGTGGACAAACCATCGAGGGCCTCCGTGGCTCCAACACCGGTATCTACGTCGGCATGATGTGCGATGACTGGGCACAAGCTATTAATCGAGACTGGGAGTCCACCATGACTTATGCTGCTACGGGCCAAAGTCGTGCCATTGTTTCAAATCGCTTATCGTATTTCTTTGACTGGCATGGTCCGAGTATGACAGTCGATACGGCTTGCTCCTCCTCATTGGTCGCTGTTCATCAAGGTGTAACATCCCTCCGCAACGGCGAGTGCCCAGTCGTAATTGCCGCTGGCGTCAACTTGATACTCGGTCCTGGTGAGTAATACTGCCACCACCTCCGCCGATTGTTTGATGACTGACCTATTCTCCCCCTCTAGGTATGTGGATCGCGGAGAGCAAGCTTCATATGCTCTCACCGACGGGGACAAGCAAGATGTGGGATGAATCGGCTGACGGGTACGCCCGAGGTGAGGGTATCGCGTCTGTGGTCATGAAGAGGCTTAGCGATGCTTTAAGAGATGGGGACCCCATCGAGTGTGTGATTCGGGGAACTGGTGGTGAGTACCTCCATGTTTCACTGAAACCCCTCAAGTATCTTTACAAACAAGCATAAGAACGCTTGCTCACTGATATTACTGTGATTTCTAGTAAACCAAGACGGCAAGACTCCTGGCTTGACTATGCCCAATGGCAAGGCGCAAGCGGACCTTATCCGTGATACATATCAACGTGCAGGTCTTGATATTCACGACCCTCGAGATCGCCCACAATTTTTCCACGCCCATGGAACGGGAACACAAGCAGGTGATCCTCAAGAGTCCCAAGCAATTGATTCAGCATTCTTTTCCGGACCCGACAAAAAATTGGAAACCATGACAGTGGGCTCCATCAAGACGATTATCGGGTATGAGAATTCTCCTCCACACGACAACTACTCGGAGTTACCCGTAACTAACAATTATTCACAGACACACTGAAGGAACCGCTGGTTTGGCCAGCTTGATTGGCAGTGTGATGGCAATAAAGCACGGTGTATTCCCCCCCAATCTACATTTTCAAAATTTGAGCCCCAAAGTTGCTCCTTTCTATAATCATCTTCGCATCCCAACAACTGCTACCCCTTGGCCAGAATTGCCTTCTGGCGTACCACGTAGAATCAGTTGTAACAGTTTCGGATTTGGCGGCTTGAATGCTCATGCCATCATCGAGTCCTACGAATCATCAACAGAATCCACATCGATAGAGCAAGAAGCCACTCTAGCCAGCGTGTTCACTCCATTGACCATCTCCGCCGCTTCTGCATCTGCGTTGAAGGCCACACTTTCCGACATCCGATCTTACCTGGAAGAATCTCCAGAAGTCAACATGCACGACTTGGCTCATACTTTGCAAAGTCGGCGATCGACCTTGGCCTATCGTAAGGATATCATGTATAGCAGCCGCGAGGATGCCATAACAAAAATTGATTCGTTGTTGAGCGACGATGCTAATGCAGCAGCCAATGGCTTGACCTCCCGCTATACTGATCATCCAAATGCTCGTATCTTGGGCATATTCACTGGTCAGGGTGCACAGTGGCCTCGCATGGGTGCAAAGCTCATTGAGAAATCCCCATTTGCCGCAAGACGCATGGAGGAGCTAGACCTCGCATTGTCTCGTCTTCCGGAAAGCGACAGACCTAGCTGGACGTTGCAAAATGAGTTGCTCGCCGGGGCTGAGAAGTCTCGCCTCTCAGAGGCTACAATTGCACAACCTCTATGTACGGCGGTCCAGATCATACTGATCGATTTATTGAAAGAGGCTGGTATAAAGTTCAGTGGTGTCGTAGGCCATTCATCTGGTGAGATCGGCGCCGCATATGCTGCTGGTTTCCTCTCAGCACCCCATGCGCTGTATATTGCTTACTATCGTGGCTTTTACGCACACTTTGCTGGCTCTGAAAGCAACGTTCCTGGTGCGATGATTGCGGTGGGTACCTCGTATGAGGACGCGTTGGACTTTTGCGAGCTGGATGATTTCGTTGGCCGCATTCAAGTGGCTGCACGCAACTCTGCGACCAGCATCACGCTCTCTGGTGACAAGGACGCAGTGCAAGAGGCCGAAGAGATTTTTAAGGATGAAGGCAAATTTGCTCGAGCATTGAAGGTCGACAAGGCCTACCATTCTTTCCATATGCTTCCGTGCATCGCCTCTTATTTAGCGGCTCTGGCCAATTGTGGTATCACGGTTCAGGAGGGCAATGGCATCAAATGGTATTCCAGCGTAAGGAACGGGCGAGTCATGAGCAAAGAAGACATCTCCACGCACAACTACTGGGTGGAAAATATGGTCAATACGGTTCTTTTTGAGCCCGCTGTAGAGACTGCCGCCTCTAACGGGGATCTTTTCGACATTTGTATCGAGGTCGGCCCTCACCCGGCACTGAAAGGGCCTTGCCTGGATACTTTGAAAGCGGCCACTGGAAAAGTCGTCCCATACACTGGTTTACTAGGTCGTGGCAAAGACGACCGGGTCGAGTTAGCTCTGGCTCTCGGCTTCATCTGGAGACAGCTGGGTGCTTCGTCAGTCAATTTTGATACTTTCGAATCCAGCGTCTCAGGTCAGTTCCTGCCAAAGCGTACGTTATCTGGACTACCAACTTATCCCTTTGACCATTCACGTCGCTTTTACTCATTGACACGCTTCTCTGGGAGCTTCATTTACGCACAGGACGCACCACATCCGCTCCTGGGTCGACGTTCCGTGGAAATAGAGACGGACCATCAGATATCATGGCGCCAGCTGTTGAAGCCAAACGAGATCAGTTGGATTCAAGGGCATCAGTTGCAAGGCCAGGCCGTATTTCCGGCCATGGGTTTCGTAGCCATGGCTATCGAAGCCACCAAAACCGTGACCGGTGTTGATCGTGAGTTAGGTTTGCTGACTCTTGAAAATGTAATCATTTCGCGTGCTTTGACATTCAGTAACGATGATGCTGGTATAGAGTGCAGGGTCACGATGACAATTGCAAGCAACACCAAGGATGAGTTTCGTGGTCAGATCGCTTGTTATTCTGGAGTACCTTACGGAAGTGGCGCTCCCCTCGTCTTGAACTTTTCCACAGATGTAACGGTTGCGTTCCACACCCCAATGCCGAATACTCTGCCTGCATCGCGTTTGGATGAGATCAACTTGGGTTATGCAGATGAGAAGCGCCTGTACACGCAATTCACGTCTCTTGGCTACAATTATAGTACACCTTTCACCGGTATCCGTAGCATCTCCCGTAAGATGAACTTTGCAACAGGTGAGATTGAGGACGAAGCGGGGGATGATTGGGAAGATCAGCTGCTTCTACATCCTGGATTCCTAGATTCCGCGATCCAGACCGGCTTTGCTGCATATGCACATCCGTTTGACAACCGTCTTTGGGCTCTTCATATCCCAACCGACGTACGTTCCATTGTCATCAACCCATACTTCCTGGCATCAAGATCGGAAAGCCGCAACCGACGTTATACATATCAAACTGCGACTCGTACGACTCCTGAAGCACCTATGGTGGTTGATATGTCGATATTTTCTGGGTTGGGCGAGCAGACCCTGCAACATCCCTTCATTCAGTTCGAGTCTGTCGGTGTGAAACCTTTTGCCCAAGCTACTGCACGCGACGATGCGGTGATCTTCTCCAGAATGCAGTACCGACTGGCAGAACCGGATTCAAGCGTAGCTCTTGAAAATATCGGCGAAGTCTGGACTGAACAGGATTTGCCGGCTTTGCTAGCGGCCGAGCGATTGAGCTTCTTCCATATGCGTCGATTGAGTGAAATAACCGAATTCGAGTCCCTTGAAAGTTCGTCACCTTACAGGAACTTATTGGATAATGCAATGCGCCTTGTGAAGCTTGTAGCAGCGGGAAACCACCCCCATGTGCCTCGAGAAGCGTCAGGTGATTTGATTGGCGAAATCAACTCTCTAACGAGTATATACCGCAACCATCCATTCGTCAAACTTGCAGAAGTGGCGGGTAAACACCTGGAGGACGAGATTCGGAGCGGTGGAAGCATCCTGGAGCACATGACCAAGGACAATCTGCTTCACAAGTTCCAAAGTAAGTTAGCCCTGATTGCTCACAAATCTATGGCTGCGATTGTGTCTCAGATTGCCTATCGCTACCCGCGAATGAACATTCTCGAAATTGGTGCTGGTTCTGGTGAGGCAACTCAATATGTGCTCTCGGAGCTGGACGGCGCTTTCGAAACTTACGCTTATACGAACGTCTCTGATGAACTGTTTGCCAAGGCTCAGAGACGCTTCGATATATATAATGATCGAATGTTATTCTCGAAGTTCGATATTGATCAACCGGCTATCGGGCAAGGGTTTCAGGAAGAATCTTTCGACCTTGTGTTGGCAGCTGGATCGCTGTCTATGACAGCCAATCCAGATGATATGATGGCCAATGCCAGACGTCTCCTTAAACCCGGTGGGTTCTTGGTTGTGGGAGACTATGCAAATAATGATCTTATGACGCTTAATCTCGCTATGGGCAGTTTGCCGGATTGGTACAATGGGCTGGAGAATGGCCCAAGTCGAAGTTACGGACCCTGTCTCACGCTTGACCAATGGACTACGCTCACAAGCAAGCATGGTTTTGCAGGTCTCGATGCGGTACCCTTTTCAAACAAAGTTCAGCCTTACTCAGTCTTTTTCTGTCAGGCTGTTGATAATCGTATCCTCAGCCTTCGAGAACCTTTAAATGAGGTCTACAACGAATCTCAAAACGGTAGTGGAAACGAGTCAGAAGTTTCGGCACCAACTGATGGCCGTGCCCAGTTGATTTTGGTTGGAGGCCGTAAAGCTGCGACGGCTAAACTTGTAAGCGAAGCATCAGCTCTGCTTAGTACTCGCTATCAAAGCATTACTCGGGTTGCATCTCTGGAGGTTCTTCATGCTGACGGCATCACACCTGGAACTACGGTTCTCTCCCTGACCGAACTTGACGAACAATATCTGGAAGCCCGTAGTGAAGTCAAGCTGGAAGCTCTCAAGACCGTCTGGCGTAATGCCCGCACGATCCTCCATGTCACCAATGGTGCTCGAAACAGCAGTCCATACTCCGGAATGGTGTTGGGTGTTTCCCGCGTGGTTCGATTTGAACACCCCAACATCAACCTACAGATCTTAGACTTCGACTCTACCACTAAGCCGACAGCAAAGATCATTGCCGAGTCTTTGGCACGCCTCGAGCTCGGACGAAAATGGGTGATGGAGGACGCGGCGGGAGATTTGCACTGGAGTCTTGAGCCTGAACTCTACTATGTCAACGGCAAACAGCTGATTCCGCGATGCTTGCCATTCAAAGAGGGCAACGAGAGATACAACACCTACCGCCGTCCCATTCCTGTCGTTGTGGATCCAAGCGAGGTGAGTGTAGTCCTTGAGCCGAGTCAAGGTGAACAAACATTCGAGCTGGGTACTGTATCACCTCTTCGTGTCTTGTCAATCGTTCAATCCACCAAGAGCTGCACTCTCCAGACCAAATACTCACTGATGGGTGCCATCAAAATGAATGAGGCTGCATGGTTGAGTCTATTGCAAGGAACCGATAAAGAGACGGGCCATGAGCTTATTGCTCTTATCGACAATGCAGCCGAATCTCGAGTGGTTGTGCCGGCAGAATGGACAGTCCGTACTCCTGATGGTACAAGTGGTTCTGGGCTCCTCGCCACCGTTGCGGCCTATCTTGTCGCCAAAAGTATTCTCGACAGTGCACCCAGTTTTGGCAGCATCATTGTTCACGAAGCCAACACTTTGTTAAGACATGCATTGACACGACAAGCGGCCGTAGAGGGCGTGCAGATTTTGTTTACCACTACAAAGCAACAATCGACCGACAAGGATAGCTCCATCATGATGGTACATCCAAATTTACCTCTCAGTGTTCTCCAACGCCTTGTACCACGTCAAACGTCATTTTTTGTGAATATGGCTGGTGTCAACTGCACGAGTGCTGAACTCCTCAAACGTTCTTTGCCAAACGATACAATGATCCGTCTGGAATCCGATTTCATCCGCCCACAGACAAGCGTGAAATCTGAGCACGTGACATCAGACGTCATTCAGAAAATTGGCCAAGATATTAAGGAAGCCATTCAAAGAGTGACAATCTCTGCTCAACGAGGTCGCAAATCTAAACCTACTACTATTGTAACAGCAATTCACGGTAGTAAAGGTCAAGATGAGATCTCTTTGCAGAATATCCAAAACTCTCGTGTTGCATATACTGCTCTCAATATCGTGGATTGGCAAACATCTTCAGTTCAAGCCCTTCAGCGCCCAATCGACCATGGACTGATTTTCCGTGACCATGTCACATATCTCCTCTTCGGTCTGGCTGGCGAGCTTGGTCAATCCTTATGTTCCTGGATGATCTTGCATGGTGCACGCCATGTACTGATTGCGAGTCGAAACCCTAAGGTAGACTCTCAATTCATCGATACCTTAGCTGACGAGTATGGTGCAAATGTTAGGGTCATGTCGGTTGATTTGACACAACGTGCTTCATTAAACGCCTGTTACAAGGTTGTCACCGCCGAGATGCCTCCTGTGGCTGGTGTTACACATGGAGCTTTGGTCCTTGCCGACTCCCTTTTTGACGACATGACATTCGATGACTTTGATCGTACAGCCAAGCCCAAGGTTGACGGTACTTTGCTCTTGGACGAGTTGTTCTACAATGTACCACTGGACTTCTTCATTCTATTCACCTCCGCCGTGGGAGTGTCTGGAAATACGGGTCAGTCTGCCTATATCATGGCCAACAACTTCATGACCTCGTTAGCCGCCCAGCGACGAGATGTTCGTGGAGTAGCCGGCTCCGATCTGGCACTTGCCGCTATGGCTGGCTTAGGTCGCTTCGAACGCAGTGAGCATCTGGACAAGGATCACTTTGCGAAGATGGGCTACCGCGACAGCTCCGAGCAAGATTTCCATCGACTCTTCGCTGAGGCCGTCCTTGTCGGTCGACCTGAGAACGCGAGTCAAGGATGTTCTCAAGTTGCCAGTGGTCTGCAACCCGTCCGTAAGACGCCCAACTTGCAAGCCCAACTGCGTGAAGATCCAAAGTTCAGTCATTACATATTGCCCGATGCCTCCGCTCTGGACCGCCAAGGTAAGGGATCTCAGGGTGGCAAGACCGCTCGTGCACGAGTGCGATTAGCAACGGTCAAGACTCGTAGACAAGCGCGTGCTTCGGTTAAAGAGGCTTTTGTGGACCGACTCAAGCGTGCTCTTATGATCCCGCAAGACGAGGCTCTCAACGAAGAGCTGACTTTCGTGGAACAGGGCGTGGATTCTATCACGGCCGTGGAGATTCGAACGTGGTTCTTGGCTGAGATTGAGGTCGATTTGCCCGTGCTTCAGATCCTGGGTGCAGGGACCACTGTCCAAACTGTGGTTGACAAGGTTATGGACAAGATTCCTGCCACTATTGTGGATTGGGAGAAGTTGATCAACGACGACGATGACCCCGTCGCAGTCAGTCTTACAAATCTTGTTCCACCCGCCCCAGCAGCAGCAACTGTGGTCGAAAAAAACGACGTATTTCCCCCGAAACGCACCGGGGGAACCAACGTTACAGCGTCAACCGTTGATACCGGAACCCATACTCCTGCAGTATCTGATTCAACTGGCAATACTAGTCAGGATGGCTTGTCTGAAGCAGATGACAAGGTCGAGAGAAAAGAGACGAAGAAGCACCATGAGGCGACAAAAGTGCAAGATGTTCTTGTTGAACGACAACGTGAGCAAGCCATCGTCGAATCAGCCACGGATCACACCGAGCAAATGACATATGGGCAAAGGCGGATGTGGTATCTGACACACTTCATCGATGATCCGACTACGTTGAATTTTGCCTATATCGCCAAGCTTAATGGCCATCTGCAAGCCGACCATCTCGCTCGGGCCGTGGAGTCGGTGGCCCAACGACATGAATCACTTCGTACACGATTTTTCTGGTCCGATGATGGTGCTAGTACCCCTATGCAGAGCATCTTGTCTAAACCGCTCGTGCGTCTGGAGATGGCACGTATCCCTAAGGAGTCAGCACTCGAGGCTGCAGAAGCAGAACTGAATGCCATGCGCAACTTCGAATGGGATCTGGGAGGCTGGGTACCCGTGCGACTTCGACTACTCACTGTTTCGGACACGGAACATTACCTTCTCATGGGATCCCACCATATCACCCTGGATGGTCATAGCTTCACCATCATGATGATGGACATTGAGGAAGCTTATCTGTCGCCGGGACAGCAAATTCCTGCACTCCCTCAAGCCTCACAAGCACGTGCCTTTTCTGAGCAAACGCGCCTGGCATATGAAAGTGGCGGTTTTGCTAAGGCTTTGGATTTTTATCGCCGCATTTTACCTCCGCAAGACTTTTTGCACCCCATAGAGCTGTTCCCCTTTGCTCGCACCCAGGTTCGCCCCCCTCAGACTTGGCAGTCTCATGTCGTCCAGCGGGCTCTTGATCCCTCTATTGTGACGGCACTGAACCAGATCGCCCGCAAACGCCACAGCACATCATTCCATGCCTACCTCGCCTCATATCAGGCGATGCTGTTCCGATTACTACCATCCACTACCACCGACAAATTGTTTATCGGCATGGCTGATGCCAATCGCTTGGATAGCAAATTCTTACGAAGTATTGGGAACTTCTTGAATATCCTTCCATTGCGGTTTGACCGCGCAACACGCCAGTCCTTTGGTGATGCCATCGAATTTGCTAGGGAAAAGACACACACTGCCTTGGAGCATTCTGCTTTGCCCTTCGAGCTATTGCTGGATGAGCTCTCAGTTCCACGATCGACCAGGTGGACACCGATCTTCCAGGTCTTTATTGACTATCGCCTTATTCCAAGTCAGCAAGGGGCTAAACAGCGAGAGTGGGCTGGGTGCGATGTGAGTGAGGAAACGTGGCACACAGCAAGAAGTGGGTTTGATGTGGTCTTGGAGATCAAGGAGGACCAGAACGAGACGACACTAAAATTTCATGTACAGAAGGACCTTTATGATGAAGCTGCTGCAGAGCTGTTGCTGAACAGTTATATCAATGTACTTCGTCAGGTCACGGAGCAGGGGGTAAGGACAGATTTAACGAAATTGAACAAGTGGGACGACAAAGACGTGCAGAAGGCTCTCACCATCGGCAGAGGTAAGTAAACTCGATTTATCCATGAATCAGGTTTGTAAATATACGATCTAATGTTTCCATAGGTCCTACAATGAAACAGGAATGGCCGGCTACAGTTGCGCATCAGATTGCACAGGTCATTCAACGCCATCCCAATGCTCCTGCCCTAAAGGACGGCTATGGAGCCAATCTTACTTACGCAGCCATGAACCAAAGGGTAGAGGGGATTGTTAGTGCACTTCGTGTACAACTCACAGCAACAACCAAGCAAGAGGATCAAATTGTTGGTGTGTTCCAGACCCCGAGCGCAGACTTTGTCTGCTCTCTACTGGCGATTCATCGAGTCGGAGCTGTCTATCTGCCTCTAGATCCGCGCAATGGAATGAGCCGCTTAGCAAGTGCCGTGAAGGCTGCTCAAAATATTGCAATCCTTACGGACAAGGAGTTTGTGACACAGACGAATGAACTGGAACTCGCCCAGGGGACTGTCATCCTCAATGTTGCGGACATCAAATCTAATCCAGTCGCTAATGAAAGCACTCTCTCAGTCGGACCCAGGGACGTGGCATACATGATCTTCACCAGTGGATCTACCGGCGAGCCTAAAGGTATTGTCGTTCGACACGAAAACTTGCGGGTCAATCTGGAAGGCTTTCATCGGGCTTGGAACATAGAAGATCTCGGTAAGGTCATGTTGCAAAATGCCGCCTTCAGCTTCGATGCATCGCTGTTGCAAGTATTTGCTCCTTTGACAACCGGTGGCTGTCTCGTTATAGCCCCAGCCGATGCTCGTGGTGATCCCCACGAAATCACCAACCTGATGTTGGAACACGGCGTCACAATGACCCAAGCCACGCCTTCAGAATACGAGACCTGGTTCCGATTTGCACCCGAAAATGTACGTCGTTGTACGGCGTGGAAGGCTGCCTGGTTTGGAGGTGAGCGGGCACCACCAGGGCTTCTCCATCTCTTCCGTGAGGCATGCAAAGTGCTCCCGAATCTGCAAGTATACACAAGCTATGGCCCAACCGAAGGCACTATCTCAGCCATGAAGGGCAAATTAGAAATTGAGGACCCCGCCGTCGCTGTCCCAGTCCCTGGCTTTGTATTGCCCAACTACGCAGCATACATCGTCGACGAAGCTCTGCAGCCAGTACCTATCGGTGTCTCTGGCGAGATTATGATTGGTGGGAACAGCATTGGTTCCAATGAATATTGGCACCGTCCCGATCTGACCGCATTAGCTTTTCTACCAGACCCGTTTGCAGCCAAGGCAGACGACGGGGCACGCATGTATCGCACAGGGGATCTTGGACAATTCGATCAACAGGGCCGGCTGGCTATCAAAGGCCGCATTTCTGGTGACACCCAGGTCAAAATACGGGGATTCCGAATTGAACTAGCCGAAATCGAGGGTGTTATAATCAAGGAGGGAGCTGGTTTTGTTACCAACGCCGTGGTAACGCTTCGTGGCACCGATGCCAGTGCTTTCCTGGCTGCACACATAACGATTGATGCCAGCAAGACTACTGACCCACAACAGGCGGGTGTTGTTCTGAACAACCTACGTGCCGCTCTGCCTCTTTGTCTCCCAATATACATGTGCCCGTCCACTATAGTGATACTCGAAGAGATGCCATTAACTGCACACTCCAAAGTCGATCGAAGAGCTGTAGAGGTATTGTCATTACCAGAGTTTGCCGAGAACGAGTCTGATGCTATCATCGCACCGGATCTGACATGGACAGAGCGTCGCCTGGCTATCTTGTGGGCCACGCTACTACCGCCACAAAGTTTATTGTTGACACAGCAATCCAGCTTTTTCTTGGCTGGTGGCAACTCTCTGCTACTAGTGCAGCTTCAAGCTGCTATTACGGTTGAATTTGGTGGCGCTCCACGCCTGAGCAAGCTGATGGCCGCAACGACACTTGCAAGCATGGCCGCAGAGCTCGATAATGGGCTCGACACTGCCAGCGACTGGGACAAGGAAATGGCCCTCGACTTGATTCATAACCAAACCATCACTGAACCCACGACGCTGGTGAGAAGGAAAAGCCTTGCCCATGGTCTGAGCGTACTCGTCACAGGTGCCACTGGCCACATAGGTCACCGCATCATTAACGAGCTTGCATCTAACAGCCGTGTCAGAAGGATCATCTGTCTGGTAAGGCCAATGGATGGACGAGACACTCTAAATCTCTTCCCCGACGTTGTTGCTCAAGACAAGCTACATTTCTTGACAAGTAACCTTCCCACACTACCCACGGACGAAGAGATCTCTGATATCGACGTGGTGTTGCACTGTGCCGCCAACCGCACTTTCTGGGATAGTTACAGTGCAGCGAAACCAATCAACGTTGATGCTGTCAAGGCACTCGCCCAACTCTGCCTTCGCAAGGGTGCCACCCTCCACGTTCTCAGCTCCGGCGCTGTAGCCGCTTACGAACAAGAAAACACTGATGGCAATTCAGACACAAAGCTCCCGCGCCCAACCTCTGATGATGGCTACGTCTCATCAAAATGGGTTGCAGAGCGATACCTCGCCAGCGCCGCTCGCCTTGCTGGCCTGCAAGTAACAGTCCATCGACCACTCCAAACGCCTGCAGCACCAGAGCAATCCATCAACGGACCAGCAATCGAAGCCGAGACGACCATTGTGAACTCCCTAATAGCCGCTATACCACAACTCGGGGTCCGACCCGACTTTGCGCATGTCGATGGCTGGATGGACCTCGCGCTCCTCGATAATGTTGTCACTTCCATCACTACCGCCGTCACCGATCCCGCCACTGGATATTCGGACACGGGTCTCCATATCATCAATTACCCTGGTGAGATGCGCGTGCGGACCAGTGCGCTCGCGGCTGGTACCAAGACGATGCTTGAGAGTGAGGTTATGAAGGATCTCCCCGTCGTTTCTGGGTTGCATTTTGTTGGCTTGGCTAAACGTAGTGGGTTATTTGATTTGGTTGTTACGGCACAAGAGATTACAGTCATTGATGATCAGGGACGGAAGATTGTATCGAGGCGGTAATTGAATTGCTTGATTGCTTATCTTTTCTTTTCTATTTGTTTCTATACAAGAAATTTTGCTGGAGTTAACTTAGGATAGAATCAATTGTACTATATATTTCTTACTTATATAATGTGCGCAAAAAACTTTATCTGAGAACCACGTAATATCTCAAAGCTAGTATATATAGTTCTTATTATAATTATCTTATACTAACAATCTACCTTTTATGCGAAGCGTGTTTCGACTGGTAATATACGAGCTCGACATTTATTCATTAGAGAAATTAATTAGATTATTTTATATACAATCTGTATCGTAAATGAAAATTTGTTTTCTTTCTAATCTATTACTATAAAAGAGTAGAAGGTAGTAGAGGTCACACAAGAAACGTCTTTATATATACTATAATCAATCTAATAGCTATACCTAGCAATTAAAGGTGAATCGCTATATAATGATAATAAGGTGTAAGAATGCATTTGGATTAGATATGTAATATAGGGTGAAAATAAAAGATGAATAAAATCGATAATATTTTTAATCTATAGAAGGATAAACTATAGTTTTAAGAGATTTGTAGAACTCAATCCAGTTGTCATTTTGTTTGAATCAAATCAGATGTATATTTATTAAATATAATAAAAATGATAAGAGAATAGATATATAAACCTTAGAGTAAAATAAAAATAATATTGATTACAATATAAGGCTTATAATCTATCGGAAATAAAAAGCAAGTTATATATACTATATATTAATATATATAACTAGCCGTCGGGAAAAAGAATTTCTTTTTTCTTTTTAATTATTATAATGATTTTAAAACTCTACGAATTCGTAGACTTCAAATCCCTTTTCCCTAATGGCTAGTATTATTATAATATAGGACATTTTGTATAAATTCTAATTCTAATTTATATATATATATATATCTTTCATCTTATATTATAGACCTTTAATCTAACAATTTAATCTATATAGTTATTAATATATATTATTATTCTTCTTCTAACCTCTATTCTTACTAAGATTATATATAATATTAAAAGATTTCGAATTAAAAATGTATTATATTATATTATAAAATTCCTTTTTCAATTAATCTATTTAAAGAATACGGAAATTTAAGCTTTAAATGTCAGGGAGCGACCACCTGATTGGGTATATATAGTAGATCCACTATTCCAGAAGCATCTGGAATACTCCACGCTTTTGTGGGTTAGTGGGAAAGTGGATCACTCCTGACATTAAATAAGCTATTTATAAAAAAGAAATTAAATAAGAATTATCTTAAATTAAAAGGCCCTTCACTTATTTATATTCTTAATATTATTAGGACTTTATTACAAAATGCTTTTAAATTATACAAAAAAACATTCCCCATTTCGGAAATCATTCAATAATAAACTAATATTTTTAGGTATCTCATATCCAGACTCATTGATGAGTAAACGTTACGAAATGTTTCAGCCTTAATTTCAAGATATGCAGATCCCCTAGGTTCTTCACATCCCCTTAACCCTGATCAATAAAAGCCATCAATGATGCTAAAATATATAGAATTCAGAATATATATAACTTCAAATCGACGAAGAGAGTGTGAATGTGAGATAAGAGAAAAAGGAGCCTGAAGGAGGGCCGGGTCTGTACACTTATATGTGATCAGACAGCCAATCCCTGTAACAAGCTCGTGTAGAACTGAAAATCTATATACAATTGAAGTGGCCTTATAGGGAAGCCATGAATAAATTCTTCGCGCCAGGACCTCGAATATTTTTAGAAAACTAGCCTAGTAAAGCAGCTCGCAAGTCCAACTTTCCGCCAAATCCGGATTTCCAGTACCATTATATTTCGTTTGGTTGGGGTAAGCACAAATGGGCCGTTGACGATCAAGGGCCTGAGTAACATCATCATCAATCCATTTAGTAGCAATAATTTCATTAGGAGCTGTGCCATTTTCAACCCAAGCCATAAGGGCCAAGAGCACATCATGTTTTGCGTCCCTGAATCCGGGAACACCGCTAATATCCGAACCCAAGACGGCAGCTTGATTGGCGCCAGATATATACCATGGTGCGTTTTGGCCGCTGGGAGTACTTTGACAGTGCTCCATGCCGGGAATGAGGAAGAGTCTGTAAAAGGAGCTGACGTCGATAGATTTAGGAGCGAGGGCGCGGAGAACATGGGAGTACCAGTAGAGACTGGTACCTGTTGGACAGGTTGAGTCTGCGAGGCCGTGGTAGTGAAGTAGCTTTCCGCCGGCTTGGTAGAAGGGCGAGATATCATAATAGTCTGCACTTGCATTTCCGGGGTTAATAGATTCAGAGAGCAGAACGGTGTCGTAATCGAGGTCCTCCCAGGCGAAATCAGGACCGACTTGTAGAAGGTCTTGAACATATCCAAGTTGGTTGGCTTGACCGCTTCCATCGCCAATGTTTTGGCTCCAAGTAGCCTCACTTCCGAGAAGGAAATGGTTGAAGACAAAAGTTTGGTTTACATCTATCCAATCGCTATAGATCTTGTTCAGAGTGTCGATTTGAGGACCACTTAAGCATTGGCTGGCGGAATTTCCTTGGCAGAGTAAAGTGTCTGGGTTGAAATTGCAGCCAAAAGGATCGGAAATGATGGTGTCGTTAAGACCGTCTTGGCCATCACATTGTTTAATAACTTCTTCACTGATGACCGTGAACATTGACTCGGGAATAGTGTGCGCTGATCCCGCTGGTGCGTTATATGTTGTAGCCTTTAAAGCGAACAACTGAATACGGGTAGTCCACCATGCTGGTGCACCGGCAGTCACTCCATTATAGTCCTCTGGGAACAATTCGAGAGCTTTGAGACCTTGTCGGCCACCAACTGAACATCCACTGAAGTAACTGTACTCGGGAGCAGATCCATAATATGCTTCGGTCAGGATCTTGGCATTGACAGTAGAACCATGCATAGCTCTCCATCCCCAATCAGTGATGGATTCAGGGTTTCCATATGCCCAAGAAGTGGTTTGGAAAGAACTATTGTGGCCAGTGTCAGTAGACATGACGGCAAATCCATATCCAACACCATTGCCCTATCAAAGTCATCAGTTCAATTCGTCACTAAATCTCTCTATTAATAAACTAACCATATCAATCCAATTAACACCACCGGCATATCCTCCATTACCAACAGCCAAGAAACGATTGTTCCAGGTGTCAGGCAGGAACAATCCGAACGTATAATTAGTTCCAACTTTGGTGAATGCCACGACCTCGACTGCACAAAGCGGCTGTAACCCAGTAGGCGATTCTGGGTAGGCCAAATTGCCAGTTACCTTAAAAGTCGAATTGTTTCCAAGCTGAGAAGCATATTTGACGGTAGCGGGGACATTATTAGAATTGAAAATTGATTGAAATGTAGTGGTAGAGCAATTGAGTGCAGCGGAAGAGCTAATGAACGACAAGCCGACGAGAGTGTGAACCTTCATGGTTACGATGAGACGAAACGATTATATGGGATGAAACTCAATTCTTGAAGAAAAAATCGAGTTAGGATACTCCGTAGATGTTATACTTTATCATTCTCTCGGGACCGAATAATCTTAATTTAAGAGTTCGAGCCCTTGCTCACTGCACATCGTGATGTTTTGTGACATAATCCCTGCAAAATTCAATTCTTGAAGAAAAAATCGAGTTAGGATATTTTGTAGATATTATACTTTATCATTCTCTCGGGACCGAATAATCTTAATATAAGAGTTCGAGCCCCTGCTCACTGCACATCGTGATGTTTTGTAATATAATCCCTGCAAAATTTATATTTTTCTAGTAATGTTTTTCACTAAATTCGCTGATTTTTGGGTAGGCTGCGCAAAAATTATCTTTACCCATGAGTTATACGCAAATAATTCGCCTTGCAGGTATTTATTAAAAATTCTATTCATTTTATGGATTATTTATTTAGATTTAAAATTATTTGCCCTATGATAAATAATGCATTTATTTATAGATATATAGATTATTCACAAATAATTCGTGGGTAATTGGGTAATTTGCATAATTTTTTTATAATTAGTATAAAGATTAATATAAATATCATTATATTTGTAATAATCTAATTTCAAATCTAGATTTTTCTTCTGTTTGTTTGATTTGTATAATCAAATGATATTGAACTTTAGATATTCTTTAATATTTTTATTATAAAATAATAATTAGAATCAATAAACAATATTTAGATTTATTAATTTTACAACAAATTTATAAAATTATATTAAATTTAGATTTAATATTAAAATATAATTCGAAAAGTTATAATATAAGATTTCATTGATTAAGAATTTTCAGAATCTTTATTCGAATTTAACTTATAATATATATTTTGTTTTATATTAATTCTCCATTCTCTTTTTTAACTATCTCTAAGAATTCTATAATATAGTTTATCAATACATGCACTATATCAATGCATACACCACTTTTATCTCAATTTACATTTTTTAATCTCAACACACAATTTATCAATTATTTATTATACAATTGAATAATAAAGAAGAGAAAATACTTTTAATTATCGAAGCTATCGAAAAAAACAAAAAACTTTAAATTCAGAAGGCTACTAAATTATATAATATTATATATACAATATTTATTTGAAAAATAAATAAAACAACTTTTGCAATTGAATTTCCATTACAGAATTTGAATTTTATTAAAATAAAAAAATAAGTGATTATTTTATATATTTTTGATATAAATTCGAAAGGTTTTTTTTCTAAATTTAAAAAGATAAAAGATATAACGAATTATATTTTTGAATTGAAAAAAGAAAAAGCTATTAAAAAACTTTAAATATATTGATTTGTTAAATGATATAAAGAATTAAAGATATCTTTTAATTGTGTATTTGATTTTCATGAAGACTGAATATAGGGTAAAGGTTAGCCCAGAGTGTAAAAGAAAAAATTGATTTTTTTTTGATACTATTGGATTCGTCTTAATTTGAGGATTATAATGATAATAATTATTTCATTGTCAAAAAGTTGTAGCAAAAGTTATAGTTGATTAAAGGTAGGATTCGTAGTATTGTAGATCCGATTCGGCAAAAAGTCAGATACTGCCGATTGTCATACCGCCTTTCCCGATTAGGATTATTTCTGACACAACTAATCATTGCTCAAAACACACATTCCATCTCGATTAAAAATACAAAAACCTAATACCTAGTATTCAGCTATGTAGAACAACTATCATTTTGAATTTCAAAATCGAAAACCAATGTTGAGTGAAGTTGTAGCTGATTCAAGTTAACCCTTAGAGTTGGTGAAGGTCAGCTGACCCACCTTCCCGATTAGGATTATTTCTGACACAATACCACATCACTCAAAACACACATTCTACATTCATTAAAAATATAGAAACTTGATACCTAGTATATAAATATTTTAGAACTATTATTGGTTTTAATTACAAAATCAGAGATTAATAATAAAAGAAGTTGTAATTGATTCAAGTTAATCCTAAGAATTGGTGAAGGTCAGCTGACCCACCTTCCCGATTAGTATTTATTTCTGACGCAACACCACATCACTCAAAACACACATTCTATGCCTATTAAAAATACGAAAACCTAATAATTCGTTTTCAGATCCTTAGATCTAACATCATAATTCATAATAGTATATAAGAAAAATCGTGAATGAAGTTGTGATGAATATAAATTAACCTCAAGGTATTGGATTCTATCAATAAAAGCATCAGTTGTTTATCGGCCTTACTAATCAGGTTTTTTTCTTCAAATATTATCAATATTTCATAACATTACGATATCTACTTCAATTGGCAATCAGTCTACAGCTCTATAATGCCATCTCATAGGAACCTTGGACGACCGAGAAAGTATGCTAATGCTGAGGAAGCTAGAAAAGCGAATAATATCAACAATCGCCTTCGTGCAAGAAAGAAAAAACTTCAATCCTCAGATTCAAAATGAGTTTGTTGTATATCAATCCTCTTCTTTTACCAATATCTTTGCAAATAATTCTTCTCCATATATTCGCCCGAGCACTGGACTCCTAATGGCAATTCCATTATCTCAAGATCAAATCCTCGAAGCTGAAAATGTTTGTGAGAGTAATGGTTTAGAGAGCTTGCAACCCGCTCTCCCAGCACAGAGTCAATCACCCTCGATCCACAACTATAAAGAGATCGATATCCAAAAGAACGAAATGAACAATCAAGAGATCAATCTTGCAGAAGAGGAATGTGATACAAATATTGCAAAGATTCTGATGGAATTGCAGTCAGCTTATATAACTGCACAATGAAGGGGCCGGAAACGAGTGTAGTATCAAAGTAAATGATACTGTATCAAGCTGTAGATACCAAATCCAGTTGTGGATACCAAATCAGAATCGCGCTAAACCTTATTGGCATTTTTTCATCGAGTTTTTCTTTTAATGTATACATTAAACCAATCCTAAGATTATTTTCATTATATCGACTGCAACAATGGATTCAAATTCAATCAAGAAAAGTCGTGGCAGACCACGAAAATTTACACAAGAAGAAGCTGCAGTTTCTAAAAGAAACAGCAATCGATATGCTCAACAACGGCGGCGTCACCTACGCATTGCTGCCGGTCCATTCGATTTCATTGCTTACGAACCCCTTCTATTAGATGTACTAGTCAATACACCTCCTAGCGGACTTCGACTCAGTTCTGATATCCTAATACCTTTAGACGACGATTCATCAATTGAAAATCCTTTGAATACATAATCGAACCCTTCTTTATCGATATTCTCTTCAATCGAATTGACTATTGAATTTGAAAAACAAATGAGATATATTCGATTTGAAGAAGAAGAAGCGGACAAAGAGCGTATTGAATATGAAACTGCAATCTCCGAAAAGATGAAGGAAACAAGTCTTGCAATTGATTCAAATGAAATAGTGATACAATCGGTGAATACGATTAATACAATACAGGAAACAAGAGTGGGGGATCCAAGTAAAGACCGAATATTGGATAATGATAGCACTCTTGTATTAAATTCCTGTCACCTATCAGTGAGCATTCAAGGGTCTGTAGATAATCCTATACTACTATTAAGCCCTATTCAATTTCGATCACCTTCTTTTCAATTATTCAATTAAAGCCGAAGTCAGCAAAGCAGTAGTACAGAAAGAAACCGATTCTCTGTGCAAAGTAATCTCGAGGCTTGGTTAATATCTTCATTATATCCAACCTCTAGGATTCAGAATACAACTCCAATTTCAAGCTTACTACAACATATTACAAATACTTCGTCTTCAAGTTACTCCCCGATTGAGAGTGTACTTTCTTCGATACCTTCCGAATCTGTGATACCATCAACGCCAGTTTTTATCAATCCTGAATTTGCTCCTTCTTTCGCCTCAACCGGAAGCCCCTCCCCAGCACCATCCGCTCCCTCAACGCCCATAAAGCGTACAGCTCTCAAATTAGCCAAGCAACTCCGTAACTTCCAAGGCTGTACCCACGAGCAATATGAGACGGCTGAACAACTTCACCGCGAGCATCACCAAGAACCTGATATCCACTCGGAATGTTCGTCCTTACAAGATATCACCACCCTTTTCAAAGGGGATTATCCTGGTGGAGTTCCTTTGTCTGATGTTTTGAGCAATCACAAATTGCTCTAGGCAGGAGATTACAATTTCCAGGATTTTCAAGCAGCATTTGAAGGTGTGAGTACTACAGCCGCTCCTGAAGATGACGGCACACGAAATGAGAACTTGCCCAAGAACTTGTGTTTGTCACAACACCACCTTACCAGCAAGAAGAATCGTGAAGCCAAGGTGACATACGATATCGATAGCATTTGCTGTTTTCCCACCAGCTTAGGCTTTGCGAAATGTGGCATACACTGGTTGCCTAAAGCTCATTCTATCCTCAATCTCACGGCTGATATTCACTTTGTCTTGAAGATATCTACTTACAACAATCGTGGTATATTAATAGAAAGAGCTACTTCACTTCACAAAATCCCTATTATTGCTTTGGTAATGCAATTGGGATGGAATCATTACTAATCTTTATCTTCTTCTTTGCCTTACACCTCGAGAGTAATTATCAATACACTTCTATTGAGTAATGAGGACAATGAACTCTTCTTTGATGCTATCGTTAGCTCCGCTCTCAATCGGGTTATCAATCCTCCAATATCATACAGCATTATCCTGCATCCGCTAGGATTTCGCAATTGGATGCTATGGCTATTTCGACCGAGGGCCTGCGACGAAAAGAATCTTCGAGGGAACAGTTGGTCAAGCACACTATACAACCTCAATATCTTGATCGACTCTGGGATGCTATTGTTCAAAGTATTGAAGATAACCCCGGCTTCCATCGATTTCGAGGTGCTACTCTATTCGCTCATTCCAAGAATATCAAGTTGGAATTCATGAATGCTAGCCTGACGAAAGTATATGATGACTGGCATTCCAAGTGGGTTGCTACAACTGATACTCAATTCTACAACCCGGATCGTACATTTGTAGATCTTGCTAAACAGGTGACATCTCAAGATACTGCCTTGCCATTTGATCACATTCTTATCTATCACGAAGCCGAGGTATTCTTGTGGAAGAAGTGTTGTCTTGAAGCGTATGCCAAGAGTCGAGTGGTTCTTGAGGCTGACGGTAGTCCGCGAGGGGCAATCCCAGACGAACTGTATACCCTTGGGCCACCATGCGGGACACAATAGGTCAAACTCTTTTTGCTGTCTCACATGGTCAAGAGAATATGGATGGATTAATCTATTCTCAATTTTATGGCTTAATCAAGACGCCTTTCGACTCATCCAAGGTATACGTTTTTGACAATGATTCGGTGGAGAATCTGGCTCTCGACCCTGGATACATTCGAGCTCTTCAACAAGCCGGTGGCGGTATTACTTTCTCTAAGGCTGTCGCTGAGTTTGGTTACCAGCACAGCAAGAAGCGGGCTCATGCGAACCTGGTAGACAATCGTGCAAAGTCGTATGGGATTCGAGAAGAGCATCGCATCTCCCAAACTATGATGGAAGAGATCTACTAGTAGTGGCAACAATAGAATCAATACGATGATGAATATAATATCAATCGACCTTATCTCCTGTATTATATCATCCCTATTAAGGGTGTTCTCGATTTCTTCGCGGCTTAGATCAACAAATATTGCTTCCTTTTCGAACACATCCTTTCCCACACCGGCAAAACATATTCGCTACTCGAAACCACGGTAATGATAACTGCACTCCGAGCTCTCCGATTCAGCTACGGTAGCAATTTACTTCAACAAGAGTCTCTGCTGTATAAGGATCGCTGGGAGCATATGCGTGATTCGAGATTGATTGTCAAAGAAGGATTGGGGATGCAGGATACGATGGAGCGGTGTGGCTTAGGATGGTTCCTGCCGAAGTTCAATTGGGCCATTTGTCGTCTTGCACCACCACATGGAGATAATATCCTCGTTGGGAGTGCTCTAGTGCATAAGGAGTATAAGAGAAGGTGGCGTGTAGTCAAGGATTTTTCGAGATGTTATATACGCTTTAAATCAGGCGGCGTCGTGGTACGATCGATACAATATGAGTCGCAACAGTGTGTTATACCATAAGTGGTTGAATTATCTGTTCGCTTTGAATCTTGAGCAATTCAATACCGATATCTGAAGGAAATGCTCAAATCCCACAAACACTCTCCGGAATTATCACCCCTTGCCTTCCAATCGCCAAGGAAATCTTCGATTTTGTTACACAGGTATGAAACGATTGTTCTAAGTCGATGGGGTTGTGACACCTCCTCACTTCGTAACGGGAAACAAGATGCGTTACAATTAAAGTTAATGACTGCTTGATTTCTTGTTCTCGTGGGGAGATAATAAAGAACATCGTGGTTGGATCACAAGCTATATCGAATCATTTATAAAGAACTTTTGAATTAATCGAGCGACGACGCCCAGGAGATGGGGAAGCAGAGTCTTAGTTGAAAGAGTTTTTGTATCTCATACAACTAACACATTGGGTCCTCCCTTACCCAATGCATTTAAATCTTATTGTATTAACGAAAACGAATCATTATGCAGGTCTCAAGAAACGAATGATGTAGTTCTCATCCGTTTTACTAACCTGAAAAAGTCGAGCTTCCTCTTAGGTTCATCCGCAAACCCTTTACGATATATCCTATGGTGTACATCACGGGTGAAATTTAGGTCTGAAGAGATAATCTATGGGAAGCTAATGATCTCTATCTTGGTATGCGATAGATAAGGAATAGATTTGTATGATCAAAGAAATCTTCTCAGTTTTGGGTGGTAGAGAAGCATAGTATTGGATCGAGGGTTATATACCGAGGGGAAGAGGGGAGCGCCACCAAGATTGAAGATGATGGAGATATTCATCAAAAAAGCTTGGATGAATTAGAGGAATTGATGACTGCTCTTAAGGTTAAGTATGCTCATTGCAATATTCGAGATGATGAAGGTGACAATAGTTTTGATGATGATTCTGAATTGGATATTGATAATAATCGATAATGATAATGATAATGAAAATAGCTACATTTCTTTGTAAATATGATAATGATAGGGCTAGAAATAGCACTAGCAGTGTCTTTACACCATCAAGTAGTGTATTATAGATAGTGTTGAAAAAATCCACCTTTGAAATCATCAAATATTTATGGGAATAGGGGTTTTTAAGAAATTTGAAAAAAGCAATTAATAAAAATAATTGAATTTTATTTATTCTAAGTTTGAATTGAATTATCTTTTAAATCAAATAATTTAGATTGTGAATCTTAGGAATCGAATCAAATAATATCCAAAAAACATTTTAAAATTTTTAAAAGAAGAGATTTTCCAAATAATTTTTTGTTGTATTAATAAATATTCAAAGTTAAATTTTCTTTTATATAAATATTTATATATTATTCAGAATTCTTTTGAATTAGAATTTAGAATTTGAAATTAGAAATAAGTTAAAGTCGTACACCCTACTTTTTGGGCCACCCCCTTTTGGACCACCCTTTACACAAAAACTAGCCATTTTGAATATATCAATATCTTCTTCAAAACTAGATGTATTTTAATGAAAACCTATATATATAAATCTTTATATGATATCAATATATAAAGTTTAGATTTTTCGTAATTCTTTTGATTGAAATTCAGAAGATTGAAAATACTTGGTTTTCGAATTTGTATAGGAATCACATACAAATTTGAAATCTTAATAAAAACAATAAATAACTTTTCAACAAAAAATTACTAAAAATAAATTGTAAAATTTTATAATACTTTTCAAATATTCGTATTAAAAAATCCAAAAAAAAATG